>PYDT01000130.1:0-22908 GCA_004837865.1 Musa balbisiana | reverse complement strand
CAAACAAACAAACAAACAAACAAACAAACAAACAAACAAACAAACAAACAAACAAACAAACAAACAAACAAACAAACAAACAAACAAACAAACAAACAAACAAACAAACAAACAAACAAACAAACAAACAAACAAACAAACAAACAAACAAACAAACAAACAAACAAACAAACAAACAAACAAACAAACAAACAAACAAACAAACAAACAAACAAACAAACAAACAAACAAACAAACAAACAAACAAACAAACAAACAAACAAACAAACAAACAAACAAACAAACAAACAAACAAACAAACAAACAAACAAACAAACAAACAAACAAACAAACAAACAAACAAACAAACAAACAAACAAACAAACAAACAAACAAACAAACAAACAAACAAACAAACAAACAAACAAACAAACAAACAAACAAACAAACAAACAAACAAACAAACAAACAAACAAACAAACAAACAAACAAACAAACAAACAAACAAACAAACAAACAAACAAACAAACAAACAAACAAACAAACAAACAAACAAACAAACAAACAAACAAACAAACAAACAAACAAACAAACAAACAAACAAACAAACAAACAAACAAACAAACAAACAAACAAACAAACAAACAAACAAACAAACAAACAAACAAACAAACAAACAAACAAACAAACAAACAAACAAACAAACAAACAAACAAACAAACAAACAAACAAACAAACAAACAAACAAACAAACAAACAAACAAACAAACAAACAAACAAACAAACAAACAAACAAACAAACAAACAAACAAACAAACAAACAAACAAACAAACAAACAAACAAACAAACAAACAAACAAACAAACAAACAAACAAACAAACAAACAAACAAACAAACAAACAAACAAACAAACAAACAAACAAACAAACAAACAAACAAACAAACAAACAAACAAACAAACAAACAAACAAACAAACAAACAAACAAACAAACAAACAAACAAACAAACAAACAAACAAACAAACAAACAAACAAACAAACAAACAAACAAACAAACAAACAAACAAACAAACAAACAAACAAACAAACAAACAAACAAACAAACAAACAAACAAACAAACAAACAAACAAACAAACAAACAAACAAACAAACAAACAAACAAACAAACAAACAAACAAACAAACAAACAAACAAACAAACAAACAAACAAACAAACAAACAAACAAACAAACAAACAAACAAACAAACAAACAAACAAACAAACAAACAAACAAACAAACAAACAAACAAACAAACAAACAAACAAACAAACAAACAAACAAACAAACAAACAAACAAACAAACAAACAAACAAACAAACAAACAAACAAACAAACAAACAAACAAACAAACAAACAAACAAACAAACAAACAAACAAACAAACAAACAAACAAACAAACAAACAAACAAACAAACAAACAAACAAACAAACAAACAAACAAACAAACAAACAAACAAACAAACAAACAAACAAACAAACAAACAAACAAACAAACAAACAAACAAACAAACAAACAAACAAACAAACAAACAAACAAACAAACAAACAAACAAACAAACAAACAAACAAACAAACAAACAAACAAACAAACAAACAAACAAACAAACAAACAAACAAACAAACAAACAAACAAACAAACAAACAAACAAACAAACAAACAAACAAACAAACAAACAAACAAACAAACAAACAAACAAACAAACAAACAAACAAACAAACAAACAAACAAACAAACAAACAAACAAACAAACAAACAAACAAACAAACAAACAAACAAACAAACAAACAAACAAACAAACAAACAAACAAACAAACAAACAAACAAACAAACAAACAAACAAACAAACAAACAAACAAACAAACAAACAAACAAACAAACAAACAAACAAACAAACAAACAAACAAACAAACAAACAAACAAACAAACAAACAAACAAACAAACAAACAAACAAACAAACAAACAAACAAACAAACAAACAAACAAACAAACAAACAAACAAACAAACAAACAAACAAACAAACAAACAAACAAACAAACAAACAAACAAACAAACAAACAAACAAACAAACAAACAAACAAACAAACAAACAAACAAACAAACAAACAAACAAACAAACAAACAAACAAACAAACAAACAAACAAACAAACAAACAAACAAACAAACAAACAAACAAACAAACAAACAAACAAACAAACAAACAAACAAACAAACAAACAAACAAACAAACAAACAAACAAACAAACAAACAAACAAACAAACAAACAAACAAACAAACAAACAAACAAACCCACCATATCTGACTGAATGAGGAAGAGCTCTTTATGTGGTCTCACTTTACCACCATAAGAAATGCGCGAAACTGAGGGAAGCATATATCCGATTCTCCCTTTTATTACGTGCTATTCCACTCTTTCCATCTTTCCTTTCAAACTATGAATAGCTTATTGAACAACTTATTTTAGGGTCTCGCTCCCAGAGTTAAAGAGTAGAAACTATCGCGTCATACGGCTCCGTCCCGGAATCCCCTTTCCTTTGACCAACGGGTCCTCGAACCAAGCGGCCTACACCTACCTACATGAACCCTCCTTAGGGTAGAAATAGTAGTTGGAGCTTCTTTTTCAATTCAATCCAGAACCGAGAGTTCGTTCTCATTTGCAATGGAGGCCTGTTTACGAGCGAGGAATTGATGATCCCCCATCACACCCGTTCCAAAAAAAGTGAGTATATCTCCGGCTCACGTCCTCTGGCTCGTGCACCGGATTCTTTCTAGTCCTCACGAGTTGGTCTCTCTTTTCTCATTCCCTGTGTTAGAACTAAGAAAGGGTCCGCTCTGTGGCGCGAAACTGTCTCGAGGTCATGCATGAGATCGCGCTCCTCCTCCTCCCTTTTGTGTATTTCTGGTTTTTCGAGTTCATCCCAGAGAAGGCCCAGTAGGTTTTGATTCTGGAACAACCTCTGAAAGTCTCAGGGGATGCCTGCGTTTGTTGTTGATATGGGTCAATTTGGTGAAGCTACATCAATTTTCGAATAGCAATTTTCGAATAGGATCTTTATGTAGCCCAACTCATAGAGAGTTCTTTCACTTGGTATTAACCTATTTCTTCTATTCCTATGATTGTTCAGTGATGGGTTTTCTAGGATTAGGTTTCTATCCCATATCGTATTGTGCTAAGCTCATTTCTATTATTAGGTCTTACCTTTTGTACTCAGTGGACGTTCAGATTGCATACCTGGCAAGTCATTCATTATCCACACATATAATACATCTTTAATATAGGATGATCTTAGAAAGCACCTAAGTGTTGGACATTTGCATGATACAGGTAAACTATAGCCTAGAAAGATGCTGGCAAATCGCTCTAGGTAGAACAAACAAAACAACTACAGAGCCACTTTTTCGATTCTTGAATATCGCAGGGACTACAGAGCCACTTTTTCGATTCTTGAATATCGCAGGGACTACAGAGCCACTTTTTCGATTCTTGAATATCGCAGGGACTACAGAGCCACTTTTTCGATTCTTGAATATCGCAGGGACTACAGAGCCACTTTTTCGATTCTTGAATATCGCAGGGACTACAGAGCCACTTTTTCGATTCTTGAATATCGCAGGGACTACAGAGCCACTTTTTCGATTCTTGAATATCGCAGGGACTACAGAGCCACTTTTTCGATTCTTGAATATCGCAGGGACTACAGAGCCACTTTTTCGATTCTTGAATATCGCAGGGACTACAGAGCCACTTTTTCGATTCTTGAATATCGCAGGGACTACAGAGCCACTTTTTCGATTCTTGAATATCGCAGGGACTACAGAGCCACTTTTTCGATTCTTGAATATCGCAGGGACTACAGAGCCACTTTTTCGATTCTTGAATATCGCAGGGACTACAGAGCCACTTTTTCGATTCTTGAATATCGCAGGGACTACAGAGCCACTTTTTCGATTCTTGAATATCGCAGGGACTACAGAGCCACTTTTTCGATTCTTGAATATCGCAGGGACTACAGAGCCACTTTTTCGATTCTTGAATATCGCAGGGACTACAGAGCCACTTTTTCGATTCTTGAATATCGCAGGGACTACAGAGCCACTTTTTCGATTCTTGAATATCGCAGGGACTACAGAGCCACTTTTTCGATTCTTGAATATCGCAGGGACTACAGAGCCACTTTTTCGATTCTTGAATATCGCAGGGACTACAGAGCCACTTTTTCGATTCTTGAATATCGCAGGGACTACAGAGCCACTTTTTCGATTCTTGAATATCGCAGGGACTACAGAGCCACTTTTTCGATTCTTGAATATCGCAGGGACTACAGAGCCACTTTTTCGATTCTTGAATATCGCAGGGACTACAGAGCCACTTTTTCGATTCTTGGACTACAGAGCCACTTTTTCGATTCTTGAATATCGCAGGGACTACAGAGCCACTTTTTCGATTCTTGAATATCGCAATAGAATAGCATCAACATGACAATAACATTACAAAGCGATATAGGCATTTATACCATCCATCAACCGAGAAAGAGACAGAGACCTACGTTACACTAACAGGAGCGGAGCGCGCTTCTTTATTCGAAACTGACTTACATAAAGAAATGCACCCACATATCAAAGTGGTCTGCTCATTATTTGTGTTTTCTACATTTATTCATTATTGATTGCAATACAAATAACACCTCAACTAGACTAGTATAGTTATGGAGGGGATTCGGATGGAACAAGGCGTTCGTTTTGAACCAACTGTTGCTGGAATGAAACGCTGCCTCGGAACGGAATTCTTATGCTTGCTGGGCCCTGATGGTGTAACTTGCATTTTCTTTGGCATTTTAGTGGGCCCCCCTTTGCGGCAGAGTGGGCTGCATTGCTTTCCCTCGTGTAGCTATGATGCCATTCAGAAACAACACACCACAAGAAGAACAATCCAAAGCTTTATTTCGTCTTGCCATCAATGGAAAACTCATAGAGCTGTAGGCATAAAGGTAAGGGACCGAGATTCTATACTGCTGCAGAAGCCGAATCGAAGGGGTTGGTTTTTGGGTCAGGATAGCTGACAGGTTTCGGGTCCTTTGGATCATGGGCCACAGCTACTTGGGTAGAGACCACTGAACATAATTTTTACAGGCCGAGGGGCTATATGATATGGGCTTAGGGCGTTTTTCTGGCTGTCATTTTCTGGGCTATTTCAAAGGGTTAACTAATTTTGGATATAATATGATATATAATGTCAAAAAGATCGGATGGTTCCTGCTTGTTGGATAAGGAAGGTTCCTCGCCGTGCTAAAGGACATGCCCCGTGCTAAAGGACATAACCCGCCTGATAACCATCAATGACCGCCGTCTCGTCTAGGCTATAGTTTTACAATTGGATTTTGTTATGTGCAAGACAGGTCCCATTCCATTTCATGGTTCTCTTTGCCTCTACCTCCACTAATAATTCCCTACCTTAGGACAACTCGAATAGAAAGCGGGTTGGTTTACAACAGAATCGAAAGCGTGGGAGTCGTTTCAACCTTTAGCTCCAAGGAACTCTAAACTTTCTCTTTAGGTATCCCCTGTGTGAAGGAGCAGTAGATCAAGCAGCGTCGGAGTAGACGGCACCGGTTCAATTCTGTCTCAAATCCAGCAGGGGTTAGTGAGCGGAACGAGTCGTTGCAGGGCTGAAAGAATTAGTTGACTTTTGGAGTCCAGCTCCCCTTTCTTTCCCAGAGCCCTGTAAGCCCTTCTGTCCAGCTTTGAGCCCTATACCCATCGATCCAGACCCTTCCAATATGCTTCAAACGCTTTTCTTTTTCCAAAATACAGGTAGTCTTCCCGGGTCTCACTGTTCGGATCACTTTCCTTTGAATCCTACAGCATAGGCAAGATCTCATCCTTCGGCGAATCTTGGGGCTCAGAAGAGTGCTCCGGGTCCAAAGACCTTCTTTCTCTTCGACGACGTGGACACGGGGAATCCCATCATGGGCCATCCGACAAGAGAAATGCAGAATAATATGCCCTCGGGGAAAGCCCTCGCTCAGAACTAAGGGAGCCTAAACATCGGCACTCACTGCATGAGCTCATAGGAGCAAGATTATTATCCTTGGAGAAAGGCTCAACGTCACCACACATCGTAAACTGTACCTTGGCATACGCTTCCATCAGCGCGGAAAAGACTGCATTGAACGAGAAGAGAACTCAGGCAAGGCTGGTGCCACTGTATGGAGGGCTAAGAGAGAGTCGAAGACCGGATACGCGAGAGAATAGGCCCATTAACCAAAAAAGAATTCGCGATTCCACCACCGGAGATAGAGCAAAACGACTATAAACCTGGGGCCTAGGTACTCCTATAACATTGGGTATGATTTTGCCATGTTGGACTCTACTCAAAGGGATTCCAATCCCATCTTATTCAGTTAGAAGTGATTCACTCACTTTTCTAGTATGGAGAACGTGAAAAGAGTAAACTTCGAGGCGTTAGTAAGAGTCTGAATTGCTTTTCCCCAAAGAGGCCTAAAATCTCTTAAGAAAGGTATCTTCCTGGTGACAGCAGTGGCAGCGGAGCAGCATCATTCATTCGAAGTTAGAAGGACGTCTTCCCCAAGTATATAACTTCAGCTTTCTACTAATTTCCAACAAAGGGCCAAAAAGAAAGCATAGATATGGGTTAAGTGTTTTTGATGCTTGGTTCGTTGCGTCTCTCAACTCAGGGGGGTCCTGCTCCTCTAAGCGGGGACAATTCCAGAAGAATGAAGAGAGAGATTAGGTTCATATAGATACATTCACATGGAATCGGGAACTAGTATACCTATTCTCCAACAATAGGAAAGGTCGAAGATCGCTCTGATTTCTAGATTCGATAGTTGTAAGTCACTCGGAGCCTAAGTTAAGTCCTTTCTTTCACCTGAATGGCGGCTTCGCTTGACTTGACCGGATCAGTTACGTTTACGTTTGTTATGGAACCGACCGTTACTCTATTCGTCAGTGGACCAGCCAGGCCTTTTGAAAGCCACTATTATGTTTAGACGCCCTCTTTTCAAGCATCTTTCCTTCCCGCAGATGAACAGACGTAACGCCAGCACACATTCTACAATTAGTGAGAATAGGCGATATATTCTTTCTTGCTTGCGCCTCTATCCTTATCTTGATAGCACGAAGAATGCGATGAGGCCATGCAAGGAAGGTGAGCATTACTGCCTCTTTGCTTTGAACTCGCTACCTTGTGACTCATTCCTTCGGTCCGTGGGTGTGGGACTAGTGCAATCATTCCCTTCCTAACCTTCTTATTCATTACCTGGAGTCCTCCAATAGTTTCTTCTTTCACAACAAACCTCAAGCCCGCCCTATAAAGCAAGGGATTCTTCGTCGTTCAATTGGTATAACTCCGAAACTTGTTAGGAGTAGTTGTAGGCCCCTATCCTTTAAAGCGAAGTGGAACCTTTTCAACTCAAAGAAAGCGGAGGGTCTGGTCTGGTCTTTCTTTCTCCCCTCGATCGCTCATGTACTTTTCCCTTTGCCTTTCTGCTCACGCCTTGCTTGGACTTGATCCCACCTGCTCCGGAATTGCACCTTTGCACACCTTTGAATCGGAGGTAACAAACTATTGTTTTTTATAGACTCTTGCCCTAGCTCTTTCATTTCAGCCCTTTTATTGCTTTTACGAATCCGGAAAGCTCCAATCGATTCTTGAGTGATTGGCGTGAGTGAAGCCTTCTTTACGAGTTTTGAGTCCCGCAGTCCTTGGATGATCTTTCGGGTCTTAGTACAATGGATGAAATGGGCTTTTACCGTGCTCCATTCCGACATAATCATCTGGAAATTACTTGCATGGGCTTAGGCCATGAAGAATCATTTGCTCGGGAATAAATCTTGTGCTTATGTAGATGGGTCGCTTCCATTTCCCAAGACTCTAACAGGGGATTGTCCTATCCCACAAAGAAAAGTGCTTAGCAGCAAATGGGATTACTTGTTTACTTCCTTGGAGCCCCCGTCACCTCTTTTGCTACTGCCCAATTGGGGATTACATAAGTCTTGATATTCTAAGGATGATTTCCACCTTTCGAGGGGTCACCCATTAGGGGAGTTCGTTCTGCAATCTTACGAAAAAGGGTCGTTTTGTGCCTCAGTCGAACAACGACAGTTCTTCGAGGTAAAACCTACAATCTTAGGGCGGAACCCATACAACTGTATCCTTTTCTTTTTCCTTACCTTGGAAGCATAGTAGTCCAAAATCTCTAACCAAGTAGTAACTGACCGAACCATCCAGTATCGGGGCTAGTAAGTTCCATCTCTCATCAAATATGAGCTTATACACTTCTCCCTTTCAAAGTAGATTATGACAGTCACCTTATCACATCAATTGTGCCTTTGTCCCCCAACAGCAAAGTGAAAGCCCATCAACACAGGAATAGAAGTAAGAGGCATGTTTCACGAGTTATTATTCCATCATCCTGTCTGAGGTAAAGGGGTAGGGTCCATAATTAAGGAACTGCTTCCACTAAGGTAAAGTCTAAGTTATAAGTAAAGATTCATATATGCCTTTGCTTACGACTCACTTTCTTGTAATATTAGTAAAAGGAGAGCGAAAGGGAAGCTTCGACCCACTCTTATTCTTTGATAATTGATGCATTCATGACCAGTGGAATCTTTATGCCGAAAACCCTTATTCGAGTAGCAAGCAATCTCTTTGGTACTTCCCAAGGAGCAGGAATTGCCATTCTAACCCTTATCGGTGGATTTCATAAACAACCTAAGAGTTTCTGGTTGACCGATATTGCTCATAATTATTTAGCTATTCATTGATTTTCCTGATCGCAGGTCATATGTATAGAATAGAACAAACTTCGGGATTGGGCACAGTATCAAATCTCTTTTTGATAAACACATATTCCTCCAGGGGGTCGATTAGGACATGGGCATAAGGGTATTTCTGACACAATCACTAATGAGCTTCTTTTGAAATAAGGTCTTGATCTTTAGGGGACTTCCGCTCAACACATGTACTCTTTAGGGGACTTCCTCAGTAGCTCAACACATGTATTAGGGGCCGCTCAACACTTTTACTCTTGACCAGTTTATTCATTCATAGCACAAGACTGACTTCACTACTCCAGCAGCGTTCTATGTCATAGCACAATACTTGACTACTATAGTTTCGTTCTATACTCCACATCGCAGGGTTTTTTTCTCATTACAGGAGCCTAGCCTTTGCAACTTCTATAAGTGGGGGGGAGCTATATTCTTCTATAAGTATTGTGGAGCTATATTCTTCTATAAGTCAGTAGGGGAGCTCTATTCTTCTATCCGTATTTTGGCTATATTCTTCTATAAGTCCGTAGGGGAGCTCTATTCTTCATTATCTATTTGAATCCAGAACAGAATGAGGATAATGTATTGCCCAGAATGTTAGACCATAAAGAAGCTATCATATCTCATGTAAGTTGGGCCAGCCAGCCTCTGGGTTCTATACCATACCTTTGGCCTTTATGTTCAAAACGATGTTATGCTTGCTTTTGGTACTCTGGAAAACCCAATCTTACCTATATTTGCCCAATAGAGACAATCCGCTCATGTCATGGTAAGACTTCATATGGGTTCGATGTACTCTTATCTTCAACGAATGGACCAGCATTCAATGCGGGTCGAAGCACATGGTTACCGGCTGGTTTAATGCTGTTAATGAGAATTGTAATTAACTCCTCTTAACAATAAGGTCAATTCTTCTTGGTTCATCATGCTATTGCGCTAGGTTTGCACACAACTACATTCATTTGAGTCAAAGATGAATATAGATGCACGTGGTTCCAAGTTCTGCCATAAGGATATCAATCCGTTCTTGTTTTCCTTGCTACGCCCAGGACGCGGTGGTACTTGTTCTATTTCTGCTTGGGACACATTTCTTTGGTAGTTCGCTGGATGTTAAATACCATTGGATGGGCTTTTTATTGCATTGAAAACACATCACATTATGGCAGGGTCACGTTTCACAATGGAATGAATCTGTTACTTATTTCATAGGATGGTTAAGATGACATATATATTGGTTACAACTCTTTACAACTTCAGTGGGGGATGGTGAATATCTTCTATGATTGTTCAACTCTCACAGTATATGATCTGTTATTATGGTTAAGTTAGAGATATATGATCTGTTATTATGGTTAAGTTAGAGATATATGATCTGTTATTATGGTTAAGTTAGAGATATATGATCTGTTATTATGGTTAAGTTAGAGATATATGATCTGTTATTATGGTTAAGTTAGAGATATATGATCTGTTATTATGGTTAAGTTAGAGATATATGATCTGTTATTATGGTTAAGTTAGAGATATATGATCTGTTATTATGGTTAAGTTAGAGATATATGATCTGTTATTATGGTTAAGTTAGAGATATATGATCTGTTATTATGGTTAAGTTAGAGATATATGATCTGTTATTATGGTTAAGTTAGAGATATATGATCTGTTATTATGGTTAAGTTAGAGATATATGATCTGTTATTATGGTTAAGTTAGAGATATATGATCTGTTATTATGGTTAAGTTAGAGATATATGATCTGTTATTATGGTTAAGTTAGAGATATATGATCTGTTATTATGGTTAAGTTAGAGATATATGATCTGTTATTATGGTTAAGTTAGAGATATATGATCTGTTATTATGGTTAAGTTAGAGATATATGATCTGTTATTATGGTTAAGTTAGAGATATATGATCTGTTATTATGGTTAAGTTAGAGATATATGATCTGTTATTATGGTTAAGTTAGAGATATATGATCTGTTATTATGGTTAAGTTAGAGATATATGATCTGTTATTATGGTTAAGTTAGAGATATATGATCTGTTATTATGGTTAAGTTAGAGATATATGATCTGTTATTATGGTTAAGTTAGAGATATATGATCTGTTATTATGGTTAAGTTAGAGATATATGATCTGTTATTATGGTTAAGTTAGAGATATATGATCTGTTATTATGGTTAAGTTAGAGATATATGATCTGTTATTATGGTTAAGTTAGAGATATATGATCTGTTATTATGGTTAAGTTAGAGATATATGATCTGTTATTATGGTTAAGTTAGAGATATATGATCTGTTATTATGGTTAAGTTAGAGATATATGATCTGTTATTATGGTTAAGTTAGAGATATATGATCTGTTATTATGGTTAAGTTAGAGATATATGATCTGTTATTATGGTTAAGTTAGAGATATATGATCTGTTATTATGGTTAAGTTAGAGATATATGATCTGTTATTATGGTTAAGTTAGAGATATATGATCTGTTATTATGGTTAAGTTAGAGATATATGATCTGTTATTATGGTTAAGTTAGAGATATATGATCTGTTATTATGGTTAAGTTAGAGATATATGATCTGTTATTATGGTTAAGTTAGAGATATATGATCTGTTATTATGGTTAAGTTAGAGATATATGATCTGTTATTATGGTTAAGTTAGAGATATATGATCTGTTATTATGGTTAAGTTAGAGATATATGATCTGTTATTATGGTTAAGTTAGAGATATATGATCTGTTATTATGGTTAAGTTAGAGATATATGATCTGTTATTATGGTTAAGTTAGAGATATATGATCTGTTATTATGGTTAAGTTAGAGATATATGATCTGTTATTATGGTTAAGTTAGAGATATATGATCTGTTATTATGGTTAAGTTAGAGATATATGATCTGTTATTATGGTTAAGTTAGAGATATATGATCTGTTATTATGGTTAAGTTAGAGATATATGATCTGTTATTATGGTTAAGTTAGAGATATATGATCTGTTATTATGGTTAAGTTAGAGATATATGATCTGTTATTATGGTTAAGTTAGAGATATATGATCTGTTATTATGGTTAAGTTAGAGATATATGATCTGTTATTATGGTTAAGTTAGAGATATATGATCTGTTATTATGGTTAAGTTAGAGATATATGATCTGTTATTATGGTTAAGTTAGAGATATATGATCTGTTATTATGGTTAAGTTAGAGATATATGATCTGTTATTATGGTTAAGTTAGAGATATATGATCTGTTATTATGGTTAAGTTAGAGATATATGATCTGTTATTATGGTTAAGTTAGAGATATATGATCTGTTATTATGGTTAAGTTAGAGATATATGATCTGTTATTATGGTTAAGTTAGAGATATATGATCTGTTATTATGGTTAAGTTAGAGATATATGATCTGTTATTATGGTTAAGTTAGAGATATATGATCTGTTATTATGGTTAAGTTAGAGATATATGATCTGTTATTATGGTTAAGTTAGAGATATATGATCTGTTATTATGGTTAAGTTAGAGATATATGATCTGTTATTATGGTTAAGTTAGAGATATATGATCTGTTATTATGGTTAAGTTAGAGATATATGATCTGTTATTATGGTTAAGTTAGAGATATATGATCCGTTATTATTATGCTTTCCGAATAGCCTATACATATAAGTTCAATTGGGTGTGTTTGTTTTTCATTTCTATATTATTTCCTTAATTTATGTACTATATCAATCAGCAACAATCTAATTCGTTTGGATGGGGAGGATAGGATCTACCTTTTTCAATTTGTACATCTAGAGGATCCGAACAGTCTCATTGATAATAATAGGCACTTAACATTCCATTATGGCAAGAAACAGTTTGATTCAGTTCAGAGGGATAAGAGAAGAATCAAAGCATAAATTGGAACAACAATCTCATTTGATTGATTCGGTCGATCCTCAAAAAATAATATAAGCGAAATACCTGAATTGAGTTACAAATGCCTAATTCTTGGAAAATGGCAATACCCACCACGTCATAGTGCACCTATACTAATCTATCGACATTGTTTTTTTACTTGATGATCTAGAGCTCACTATCGATTTGGGCTATCCGGACACATACTTCCTTCGATAAATGTTTCATGCATGTTTGTTACCGGGCGCAATAAGATCAAGTTGGTAAGGAGCCCATTTTCCTCTATTTGATTAATCTATAGATTTTCTGATGATAGAAGATAGCGGATTAATCTATAGATTTTCTGATGATAGAAGATAGCGTCACACATATAGAAGAGTGTCAACAAACATCCTACAGCTTTTTTCGTCCTGTCCTCGGCTCGGGGTCAAATGCTTTCTTTTCTCTTTGTCATTACTTCAATATTGACCTCCGTGTTTCATTACTTTCTTCTTATAACTAACACGAGCTCCGTTGCTAGTTCTGTTGCGTAATTCCGTTAGCGCTTAATTATATGTTGTGTTGCTTGTTTATATAGTTCCCCTATCTGCTCTCGTGGCGCGTTATCTTATTTGAGTTTCAGTTGTGCCTCACCTCAATTCGTTCGTTCTGAAAGAGTTAGAAGTTGCGTTACTGGATTTGCTTCTATTAGTGTCATAGTGGTGCACTCAATTCCATTGCTGTCCTGGTTTACTTACATTCTCAAAAACGCATTTCTTTGGGCAGAAAGGGAGGACCTCCCAGTGATAGAATCCCCTGCTTGCTTTTTCACTCCCCTTAGAATTCATGTACAAGATGTTTCTCTACATGGGGCATCTGTGATCAAATTCCACAATGAGTACGGCTTTCTTACTTCCTTTTCAGTAATCCTCATATCCTTGTACTCCCATCTTCAATGATAGTGTCTACAATCCTCCCATCTTCAATGATAGTGCCTTGCCTACAATCCTCCCATCTTCAATGATAGTGCCTTGCCTACAATCCTCCCATCTTCAATGATAGTGCCTTGCCTACAATCCTCCCATCTTCAATGATAGTGCCTTGCCTACAATCCTCCCATCTTCAATGATAGTGTCTACAATCCTCCCATCTTCAATGATAGTGTCTACAATCCTCCCATCTTCAATGATAGTGTCTACAATCCTCCCATCTTCAATGATAGTGCCTTGCCTACAATCCTCCCATCTTCAATGAGAGTGCCTTGCCTACAATCCTCCCATCTTCAATGATAGTGTCTACAATCCTCCCATCTTCAATGATAGTGTCTACAATCCTCCCATCTTCAATGATAGTGCCTTGCCTACAATCCTCCCATCTTCAATGATAGTGTCTACAATCCTCCCATCTTCAATGATAGTGTCTACAATCCTCCCATCTTCAATGATAGTGTCTACAATCCTCCCATCTTCAATGATAGTGCCTTGCCTACAATCCTCCCATCTTCAATGATAGTGTCTACAATCCTCCCATCTTCAATGATAGTGTCTACAATCCTCCCATCTTCAATGATAGTGTCTACAATCCTCCCATCTTCAATGATAGTGCCTTGCCTACAATCCTCCCATCTTCAATGATAGTGCCTTGCCTACAATCCTCCCATCTTCAATGATAGTGTCTACAATCCTCCCATCTTCAATGATAGTGTCTACAATCCTCCCATCTTCAATGATAGTGCCTTGCCTACAATCCTCCCATCTTCAATGATAGTGCCTTGCCTACAATCCTCCCATCTTCAATGATAGTGCCTTGCCTACAATCCTCCATCTTCAATGATAGTGCCTTGCCTACAATCCTCCCATCTTCAATGATAGTGCCTTGCCTACAATCCTCCCATCTTCAATGATAGTGCCTTGCCTACAATCCTCCCATCTTCAATGATAGTGTCTACAATCCTCCCATCTTCAATGATAGTGTCTACAATCCTCCCATCTTCAATGATAGTGTCTACAATCCTCCCATCTTCAATGATAGTGTCTACAATCCTCCCATCTTCAATGATAGTGCCTTGCCTACAATCCTCCCATCTTCAATGATAGTGCCTTGCCTACAATCCTCCCATCTTCAATGATAGTGCCTTGCCTACAATCCTCCCATCTTCAATGATAGTGCCTTGCCTACAATCCTCCCATCTTCAATGATAGTGTCTACAATCCTCCCATCTTCAATGATAGTGCCTTGCCTACAATCCTCCCATCTTCAATGATAGTGTCTACAATCCTCCCATCTTCAATGATAGTGCCTTGCCTACAATCCTCCCATCTTCAATGATAGTGTCTACAATCCTCCCATCTTCAATGATAGTGTCTACAATCCTCCCATCTTCAATGATAGTGTCTACAATCCTCCCATCTTCAATGATAGTGCCTTGCCTACAATCCTCCCATCTTCAATGATAGTGTCTACAATCCTCCCATCTTCAATGATAGTGCCTTGCCTACAATCCTCCCATCTTCAATGATAGTGTCTACAATCCTCCCATCTTCAATGATAGTGTCTACAATCCTCCCATCTTCAATGATAGTGTCTACAATCCTCCCATCTTCAATGATAGTGTCTACAATCCTCCCATCTTCAATGAGAGTGCCTTGCCTACAATCCTCCCATCTTCAATGATAGTGTCTACAATCCTCCCATCTTCAATGATAGTGTCTACAATCCTCCCATCTTCAATGATAGTGTCTACAATCCTCCCATCTTCAATGATAGTGCCTTGCCTACAATCCTCCCATCTTCAATGATAGTGTCTACAATCCTCCCATCTTCAATGATAGTGTCTACAATCCTCCCATCTTCAATGATAGTGCCTTGCCTACAATCCTCCCATCTTCAATGATAGTGTCTACAATCCTCCCATCTTCAATGATAGTGCCTTGCCTACAATCCTCCCATCTTCAATGATAGTGTCTACAATCCTCCCATCTTCAATGAGAGTGCCTTGCCTACAATCCTCCCATCTTCAATGATAGTGTCTACAATCCTCCCATCTTCAATGATAGTGTCTACAATCCTCCCATCTTCAATGATAGTGCCTTGCCTACAATCCTCCCATCTTCAATGAGAGTGCCTTGCCTACAATCCTCCATCTTCAATGATAGTGTCTACAATCCTCCCATCTTCAATGATAGTGTCTACAATCCTCCCATCTTCAATGATAGTGTCTACAATCCTCCCATCTTCAATGATAGTGTCTACAATCCTCCCATCTTCAATGATAGTGTCTACAATCCTCCCATCTTCAATGATAGTGTCTACAATCCTCCCATCTTCAATGATAGTGCCTTGCCTACAATCCTCCCATCTTCAATGATAGTGTCTACAATCCTCCCATCTTCAATGATAGTGCCTTGCCTACAATCCTCCCATCTTCAATGATAGTGTCTACAATCCTCCCATCTTCAATGATAGTGTCTACAATCCTCCCATCTTCAATGATAGTGCCTTGCCTACAATCCTCCCATCTTCAATGATAGTGTCTACAATCCTCCCATCTTCAATGATAGTGTCTACAATCCTCCCATCTTCAATGATAGTGTCTACAATCCTCCCATCTTCAATGATAGTGCCTTGCCTACAATCCTCCCATCTTCAATGATAGTGTCTACAATCCTCCCATCTTCAATGATAGTGTCTACAATCCTCCCATCTTCAATGATAGTGCCTTGCCTACAATCCTCCCATCTTCAATGATAGTGCCTTGCCTACAATCCTCCCATCTTCAATGATAGTGTCTACAATCCTCCCATCTTCAATGATAGTGCCTTGCCTACAATCCTCCCATCTTCAATGATAGTGCCTTACTTACATTCTCAAAAACCGCATTTCTTTGGGCAAAAGGGAGGACCTCCCAGTGATAGAATCCCCTGCTTGCTTTTTCACTCCCCTTAGAATTCATGTACAAGATGGTTTCTCTACATGGGGCATCTGTGATCAAATTCCACAATGAGTACGGCTTTCTTACTTTCCTTTTCAGTAATCCTCATATCCTTGTACTCCCCAATTCCCCTTCACTGCTCTCCTTTCAGGAACCAATGGTGCCATGTGTAGCCGGGCAGATGGCGACTGCAGGGAGGAGAGTTTTCCTATTGAAGCAAAGCACTCTATATGGGCTTTCTCAGCATTACTTTCTCACTCCAAATAAAGAGGTAACAAAAAGTGAAAGGTGGACGCAGGCGATCAACTGGATATCCCCTAAGGAAGTAATCATAGCAGATCCAATCCCTCTCTATAACTGGCTTGCTTGAGCCGCATCGATGATTTCCTTCAGCCTATCCCCACGCAAAGCTATTGTCCTTCCTCAAAACGGCTTTGATCTTCTTATTCCTAAGAGAGCCCATTGAACGAACTGAACTTCCCTATTTCATACCGAACTGCCCCATTGTATAAAACTTGTGAGCTTCTTACCCGGAAACTCCCACTAGGCACAATCAATAGTAATCCCGCAACCTGGCTCTGTCCTCCTTCCCCATACCAGATAGAAAACCACAACCTTTAGTACTATATTGATTTCGGAACCCACCGTACCTGTAACGTTGAACTCTTCAATGATAGTGCCTTGCCTACAATCCTCCATCTTCAATGATAGTGCCTTGCCTACAATCCTCCCATCTTCAATGATAGTGTCTACAATCCTCCCATCTTCAATGAGAGTGCCTTGCCTACAATCCTCCATCTTCAATGATAGTGTCTACAATCCTCCCATCTTCAATGAGAGTGCCTTGCCTACAATCCTCCATCTTCAATGATAGTGCCTTGCCTACAATCCTCCCATCTTCAATGATAGTGTCTACAATCCTCCCATCTTCAATGATAGTGTCTACAATCCTCCCATCTTCAATGATAGTGTCTACAATCCTCCCATCTTCAATGAGAGTGCCTTGCCTACAATCCTCCATCTTCAATGATAGTGCCTTGCCTACAATCCTCCCATCTTCAATGATAGTGCCTTGCCTACAATCCTCCCATCTTCAATGATAGTGTCTACAATCCTCCCATCTTCAATGAGAGTGCCTTGCCTACAATCCTCCATCTTCAATGATAGTGCCTTGCCTACAATCCTCCCATCTTCAATGATAGTGTCTACAATCCTCCCATCTTCAATGATAGTGTCTACAATCCTCCCATCTTCAATGAGAGTGCCTTGCCTACAATCCTCCATCTTCAATGAGAGTGCCTTGCCTACAATCCTCCATCTTCAATGAGAGTGCCTTGCCTACAATCCTCCCATCTTCAATGATAGTGTCTACAATCCTCCCATCTTCAATGAGAGTGCCTTGCCTACAATCCTCCATCTTCAATGAGAGTGCCTTGCCTACAATCCTCCAATCTAGCAGTCTAGCCAACCGTTGCTTGCGTTCAAGCCGGATCCAACTGGAAGAAGACCACTTTCTCACTGCCCCGTCACCGAGCGAAGAAGGTTTAATAGGAATAGCCCAGCTCTGGCTATAAGGCCTAAGTTCAATTGTCCCATGCATTAGC
This sequence comes from Musa balbisiana, assembly GCA_004837865.1. Classification (NCBI taxonomy): domain Eukaryota; kingdom Viridiplantae; phylum Streptophyta; class Magnoliopsida; order Zingiberales; family Musaceae; genus Musa; species Musa balbisiana. Next base: position 4,663 of record PYDT01000130.1, on the reverse strand, counting down.
CACAAGGGACCCGAAAGAGTGTTTCATCCACTGTCTGCTAATAGAAAAAGTACTTGCTTTACGCGCCCAGTCACATACCATAGTTTTACCAGCACCATAAGCTAGGGGAAATCAGCCAGGAGCGAGCCGAGCTCTCTCTCTTTTGGATCTTTAACAGTGGTTTACGATAGGCTTATTTTTCTCCTTTAATGGAATCTCCAGCCAGCTCAGGGTATTATTTCGAGACGTTCCGTTCAGTATATGAGCCTCTTCAAACAGTACTTATGGCTATTGATTCGATGATACCTATAGGACGTGGTCAGCGAGAATTCATTATTGGGGACAGACAGACCGGTAAAACAGCCGTAGCCACATATACTCTTATCAATCATAAAGGTCAAAAAAAGGTAATATTCGTTTATGTAGTTCAATTGGTCAAAAAGCATCTTCTGTGGCTCAGGTAGTTACTACTTTACGGGAAATATGGGCGCCATGGAATAGACTTTATATGAGCTACAGGAAGGCAGGTGATGAGCTCCACTTTATATGAGCTACAGGAAGGCAGGTGATGAGCTCCACTTTATATGAGCTACAGGAAGGCAGGTGATGAGCTCCACTTTATATGAGCTACAGGAAGGCAGGTGATGAGCTCCACTTTATATGAGCTACAGGAAGGCAGGTGATGAGCTCCACTTTATATGAGCTACAGGAAGGCAGGTGATGAGCTCCACTTTATATGAGCTACAGGAAGGCAGGTGATGAGCTCCACTTTATATGAGCTACAGGAAGGCAGGTGATGAGCTCCACTTTATATGAGCTACAGGAAGGCAGGTGATGAGCTCCACTTTATATGAGCTACAGGAAGGCAGGTGATGAGCTCCACTTTATATGAGCTACAGGAAGGCAGGTGATGAGCTCCACTTTATATGAGCTACAGGAAGGCAGGTGATGAGCTCCACTTTATATGAGCTACAGGAAGGCAGGTGATGAGCTCCACTTTATATGAGCTACAGGAAGGCAGGTGATGAGCTCCACTTTATATGAGCTACAGGAAGGCAGGTGATGAGCTCCACTTTATATGAGCTACAGGAAGGCAGGTGATGAGCTCCACTTTATATGAGCTACAGGAAGGCAGGTGATGAGCTCCACTTTATATGAGCTACAGGAAGGCAGGTGATGAGCTCCACTTTATATGAGCTACAGGAAGGCAGGTGATGAGCTCCACTTTATATGAGCTACAGGAAGGCAGGTGATGAGCTCCACTTTATATGAGCTACAGGAAGGCAGGTGATGAGCTCCACTTTATATGAGCTACAGGAAGGCAGGTGATGAGCTCCACTTTATATGAGCTACAGGAAGGCAGGTGATGAGCTCCACTTTATATGAGCTACAGGAAGGCAGGTGATGAGCTCCACTTTATATGAGCTACAGGAAGGCAGGTGATGAGCTCCACTTTATATGAGCTACAGGAAGGCAGGTGATGAGCTCCACTTTATATGAGCTACAGGAAGGCAGGTGATGAGCTCCACTTTATATGAGCTACAGGAAGGCAGGTGATGAGCTCCACTTTATATGAGCTACAGGAAGGCAGGTGATGAGCTCCACTTTATATGAGCTACAGGAAGGCAGGTGATGAGCTCCACTTTATATGAGCTACAGGAAGGCAGGTGATGAGCTCCACTTTATATGAGCTACAGGAAGGCAGGTGATGAGCTCCACTTTATATGAGCTACAGGAAGGCAGGTGATGAGCTCCACTTTATATGAGCTACAGGAAGGCAGGTGATGAGCTCCACTTTATATGAGCTACAGGAAGGCAGGTGATGAGCTCCACTTTATATGAGCTACAGGAAGGCAGGTGATGAGCTCCACTTTATATGAGCTACAGGAAGGCAGGTGATGAGCTCCACTTTATATGAGCTACAGGAAGGCAGGTGATGAGCTCCACTTTATATGAGCTACAGGAAGGCAGGTGATGAGCTCCACTTTATATGAGCTACAGGAAGGCAGGTGATGAGCTCCACTTTATATGAGCTACAGGAAGGCAGGTGATGAGCTCCACTTTATATGAGCTACAGGAAGGCAGGTGATGAGCTCCACTTTATATGAGCTACAGGAAGGCAGGTGATGAGCTCCACTTTATATGAGCTACAGGAAGGCAGGTGATGAGCTCCACTTTATATGAGCTACAGGAAGGCAGGTGATGAGCTCCACTTTATATGAGCTACAGGAAGGCAGGTGATGAGCTCCACTTTATATGAGCTACAGGAAGGCAGGTGATGAGCTCCACTTTATATGAGCTACAGGAAGGCAGGTGATGAGCTCCACTTTATATGAGCTACAGGAAGGCAGGTGATGAGCTCCACTTTATATGAGCTACAGGAAGGCAGGTGATGAGCTCCACTTTATATGAGCTACAGGAAGGCAGGTGATGAGCTCCACTTTATATGAGCTACAGGAAGGCAGGTGATGAGCTCCACTTTATATGAGCTACAGGAAGGCAGGTGATGAGCTCCACTTTATATGAGCTACAGGAAGGCAGGTGATGAGCTCCACTTTATATGAGCTACAGGAAGGCAGGTGATGAGCTCCACTTTATATGAGCTACAGGAAGGCAGGTGATGAGCTCCACTTTATATGAGCTACAGGAAGGCAGGTGATGAGCTCCACTTTATATGAGCTACAGGAAGGCAGGTGATGAGCTCCACTTTATATGAGCTACAGGAAGGCAGGTGATGAGCTCCACTTTATATGAGCTACAGGAAGGCAGGTGATGAGCTCCACTTTATATGAGCTACAGGAAGGCAGGTGATGAGCTCCACTTTATATGAGCTACAGGAAGGCAGGTGATGAGCTCCACTTTATATGAGCTACAGGAAGGCAGGTGATGAGCTCCACTTTATATGAGCTACAGGAAGGCAGGTGATGAGCTCCACTTTATATGAGCTACAGGAAGGCAGGTGATGAGCTCCACTTTATATGAGCTACAGGAAGGCAGGTGATGAGCTCCACTTTATATGAGCTACAGGAAGGCAGGTGATGAGCTCCACTTTATATGAGCTACAGGAAGGCAGGTGATGAGCTCCACTTTATATGAGCTACAGGAAGGCAGGTGATGAGCTCCACTTTATATGAGCTACAGGAAGGCAGGTGATGAGCTCCACTTTATATGAGCTACAGGAAGGCAGGTGATGAGCTCCACTTTATATGAGCTACAGGAAGGCAGGTGATGAGCTCCACTTTATATGAGCTACAGGAAGGCAGGTGATGAGCTCCACTTTATATGAGCTACAGGAAGGCAGGTGATGAGCTCCACTTTATATGAGCTACAGGAAGGCAGGTGATGAGCTCCACTTTATATGAGCTACAGGAAGGCAGGTGATGAGCTCCACTTTATATGAGCTACAGGAAGGCAGGTGATGAGCTCCACTTTATATGAGCTACAGGAAGGCAGGTGATGAGCTCCACTTTATATGAGCTACAGGAAGGCAGGTGATGAGCTCCACTTTATATGAGCTACAGGAAGGCAGTTGAAGGTAAGAGGAATCAAAGGCGAATATATCTTTTAGTGATTCGGAATTCTAACTTGCCCTCAGCGCCTCGAATCCACATTCTCATTTGCTTGATTTAGAAGAAAAACAAGGTGTTGAAAGCCGGAGTGATTTAGAAGAAAAACAAGGGCTGAGCTGAAAGCCCATTTGAGATGGTTTCATCGGCCGAAGGTACCTAGAGAAACTTTCCATCCAAAATACCCCGGGTTATCCTATTTATTAGTGAAAGTTCTATCCAAAACAAACAAACCTTATAGGGAGGGTTCTTTGTGGGAAGAATCTTAATGAAGGAAGGCAATACTCAGTCTAATTCTCTAAATACCGGGAGGTAGGACAATTCGATCGCTGCTACTAAGCATGAATCCCGACAAGATGCTACGCCCCTATCCTATGTGAACTTACCGGCACGGAAACGAATAGTAATGAATCTTCTCTCTTTTCTTTTCTTTGACAGACGCTCCTCGAGTATAATGCTACTTGCTTTGTTAATAACATCTACACCCTCTTTGGATTCAGCAGCTTCTTTTGATCCTTGCCTTCTTGGTCGGTTTTGCACCATTCTGCTACTTTCATAAACGGAAGCCCTTTTTGGTATGGAGAAAGCAAGGACGAACCTTTGTCCAAAATACTTCCCTACTGAATATACAAAGCTCCCTTCCCCGGAACTGTTTTCGCTCCATGCTATAGACTCTTTTATCACATTCTTAATTCGCTATCCCACGGTGCGGTGCCGGATCGAAAGCCTGCTAAAGTCGATGGGATTTCTCGCGCTTGGGTTCTATTTGTCTTGCTGATTCTTCAAGTACGTACGACTGAAAGAGTTGGCTGTAGTGAATAAGTAAAGTAGATAGAAGCTCTGGTTTGCTGTAGTTCCAAGTAGAAAGAAGCCGAATGCCCAGAATGCGCTGTGATACTATGCTAATGTAACTGAATTGATACTTGGTTACAGTCTTGCGTCTACAGACCTATCACTATGCTAATTGCTAATGTAATTGAATTGATACTTGGTTACAGTCCTTTAAAACAAACTAATATCATTGTAAAACTCTGTCCTTTCGTGCTTAGTAGCAATGTATAGGGGCAGCCTCAATTCTTAAAGCCATTCGGCTCTCTTCTTTTGCACTCCACTCTCTC
>PYDT01000760.1:0-13988 GCA_004837865.1 Musa balbisiana | reverse complement strand
AATTTTTGGAAGGGGAAGGGGACAAACAACAAATTACACATTTACAGTTGGGTCTATGGATATAAATGGATAGGACTTTATGGTTCCAATTCTGGTAAAACAAAAAGCAACGCAGCTTAGTTCTTAATTGAATTGAACGATTACCGATCTAATGAGACTTAAAAATAGATTAGTGCATGATACGGGAAAGGGTGTGAGTTCTACTGTGGGGGGACCATGATCTTTTTCCTTTTTTTTTTTTTTACGGAATCTAAACTATTCGTATTATGGATTAGAACGGCTGTGTCGAAGAAACAGTATACTGATAAAGAGAAAAATTCCAAAGTCAAAAGAGACGATAGGGTTTGCCACAAGAAAAGGGTTTTTGTTATCCTATGTAATTATACGAAGATAAACAAGAAGTAGCACCAATTCGATAGAAAAAGAGAATAAAAAGATCTATGATTGGACTCCCGTTCCTTTCGGGGTATATGTTTTTTATTAATTGTATTTATATACATATAGATAAAAATACCCTGTTTTGACCCATATGCACTATGTATCATTTGATAACCCAAATAAAGGCATCCACCCATGCTTCAAGTGGAAATGTAAATGGACAGAGAATACAAGGATATTAGAAAAAGATAGATCTCGGCAACAATACTTTCTATATCCCAATTCTTTTTTCAGGCGTTTATCAACAATAAGGAATCAAAATAGCAGGACTACAAAAGACAAGAAGAAAATAGTTACAGATATCATGATAAAAGACCGGAATACAAAAACAATTTGGCAGATATTCAAAGAAAAAATACCCCATTAATACGCAAATCACATGATTTTATGAAATCTTTCATGAAAAAAATATACATAGATATCTTGCAATGTATGGTTACCATTCTAAGGTTAATGCACAACCTTTAAAAAAACAATTCATGAATCATTGACAACGAGGAAAGAAACAAGAAGGAATTGATGAAACAGACAAGATACAATGAACTTTATTTCGACTATAACAAAGTCCTTTTTCTAATCCTAATATTGAAAGATTTAACCACTATCACGACTTATCTTCCTTGTCCCAAGCATACGTATTTTACAAATTGTCACAAACCCAATTATTTAACAAACAATCAAATTGAGATCTGGACTTAAATTCCACGATCACGGGACCTCTCCTTTTATTAAGACAAGTAAAGTATTATGTATGACACGAGGAATATGTGATTCCAAACAAAGCATAGAAAATTTACTAAGTCTGGAATGAATAATGGCAAAACTGGTTAAAGGGTCATTATAATATATTTCTCGGAGCAAATGGTCTCGATTAGTACGAAAAAAATGGCGAAATAGGAGTCAATCAACGTTGTACTATTCAAAATCAAGAATCAATGAAATGTATTCATAAAAAAAAGAAAAAGACCGTTTAATCATTACAGGAATGAAAATTTTTATGCAGGGATTTATCGACGAGTCGAAAAGAAAAATTAAAAAACACTACAGCTATGATCTTTATCAATGAATATATAAATATGGGGCTAGTAAGGATATCACACTGAAACCGAATCGTAGTATGGCTAATAGACTATGATGGTACCTAAAAAAGGATGATTTCTATTGTTTATACCAAAAAAATCTGGATAGAAATATTGGATTATGAATTCTTTTCATTTTGCCTAAAACAATAGTGAATTGGAACAATAGTGATATTGAGAACAATAGTGAATTGAGAACAATAGTGATATTGAGATGGACCGATATGTATATCGGTACGAAATTGTAAAAATACTAAGACTAAGGACTCATCAAAAAAAATTTTGATGGGTGGGAATGAATCGAAATTATTCTACCATCTCAAAATCGAAACTTGGTTCTTCCAGAATTGGTGACTTTTGATGCATATAAGATAAACCGTGGATCATACCAACTCAAATTACTTCTTTCTAATATTATTATTGAAAATGATATTAGTCAAAATCAAAATGAAAATGATATTAGTCAAAATCAATAATGAAAAAAAATATTAGTCAAAATCAAAATCAAAAAAATATTAGTCAAAATCAAACAAAAAAATTAGTCAAAATCAAAATCAAAAAAATATTAGTCAATCAAAAAAATATTGTCAAAATCAAAATCAAAAAAATATTAGTCAAATGCAAAAAATATTAGTCAACAATAAAAATCAAAAAAAAATTAGTCAAAATCAAAAAATAGTCAAAATCAAAATCAAACAAATAGTCAAAATCAAAAAAATATTAGTTCAAAGCAAAATGAAAAAAGATTAGTGCAAAAAAAAATGAAAAAATATTAGTCAAAATCAAAACATCAAAGATTCCGTAAATAGATTTCAAAATTCCAACCAAGCAAAAGAGGGTCATCAAATATGTATCAGATCCACAAAACAAAAACAAAAGGAATATCCTGAAGAGGATTCCGAGATCAAACATTAAAAAAGGTAAAAAAAAAAAAAAAAACCAAGGACAAATAAGGAAGGAGAACTAGAGGGTCCTGAAAAAATCTTTTAGTTTTCAATTAAGAGGGGATGAACCCTTGAATCAAAAAATTTTTAATAATGTTAGGATATATTGTCTCCTAATTAGAGTGATAAAGCCAAGGGAAATTACTTATCCTCGATTCAAAGGGGAGAAGACATCTGGATGTAATGCTGATTCAGAAAGATAAAGCTCTTACAGAATGATAAAAAAGGGGAATAGTAATTATCGAACCAATCGTCATCTTTAAGAAGGGATGGAAAATCCGATATATCAAACCATAAGTATTTCTGGTCGATAAGAGTAAAACACCAAATTAATAGAAAATACATAAAGAAAAGATTGTTGATAAGAAGAATTTTAAAAAAACATGGACGACATGGCAAGATATTTGTGAATGGGGATCAAGATCATTTATAATTTCTTTGTTCCTCAAAATAGGCTATCCCTAGAGTCGTAGAGAATGAGAATTCTAAGTGGTTTCAACTCTCATATCGGGATATTGGGAATAGAAATCCAGATTTTGCAACGAAAACAACATAAGAACCTCGGACAATTTTGAATGAGGACAAAAGTCTTTAATAGCGGATTAAATAAATTAATTAAATGCAAATGTTCTGGGCCAATTACCATAGAAGATTTAGCTTGTAGAATCGCTATGGTTGATACCAATAATGGTAGTCGTTTCCGTATGTAAAGGATACGTATGTATCAACGATTCAGAATAGTAATAGTATATTCCTATATATCACCTGCCGTTTCAGTAAATAAAAAACCGGAAAGATGTACGCATATGGGGTGTTACGTTTGGTACATGATACGTATTTTACTTGTGTATCAATTCAAATGAATCTAGAAAGAAATAGACAGCATCGTTTGGGTTGACAAAGAAAATATTCTCCTTCGTAAAGGCAGAATATATTATCCTTTTCTAAATATATTATCTTTTCTTTTCTATCTAAAGCAAATGGAAATGTGATTTAGAAGAAACGGAAAATTCAATTTTTGCGTGTACTAGATCAAAAACTTGAAATAATATAATAATTATCTTTATTTTTTGATCGGAAAAATCCATGGCATGGAAAAGAAGAAAAGGAAAAAGATTAAAAAAAAGTTATGGTCAAAAATTCATTCAGTTCACTTCTTCCACAAGAAGAAAAGCAGAAAACAGGGGGTTCTGTTTGAATTCAAGTATTAAGTTTCAACAAAAGATACGAAAGATTTAATTCACATTTGGAATTGCACAAAAGAGCTTTTTTATCACAAAGAGGTCTACAACAAATTCTGAGAAAAAGTCAACGTACTGATGGCTTATTGTCAAAGAAAAAATAGAGCGAGTTATAAGGAAAATTAATGGACAGTTGGATATTCGGGAGCCACAAAAAATCGTTAATTAAATCGTTGAAGTGTATAGTAGTTAGTAGATTTTTTATTTTTGAGAAACCTCCTACTTTTTTGAGGAATTCATGACATAATGAATTAAAGGAATGAAAAGATATGGACGGTACAAGGCTACAAAAAAAAAGATTTCATGATATGTTAATATGGGTCATCACCACCCATCAATGCCTGGTGTTCTTCGACTGATCGTTACTCTCGATGGTGAAGATGTTATTGACTGCTGAACCCATATGGGCTATTTACACAGAGGGATGGAAAAAAATAGCGGAAAACCGAACAATTATACAAATATCTGCCTATGTAACACGTTGGGATTATTTAGCTACTATGTTCACATAGGCAATAACGGTAAATGCACCAGAACACTGTAAATGTTCAAGTAACTAAAGGCTGCTATATAGAGTAATTATCTGGAGGCTGAGCCGTATAGCTTCTCATTTGTTATGGCTTGGGCCTTTTATGCGGATATCCGCGGCAGACTCCTTTTTTTGCTATATTGTTCAGAGAGGATAATTGATATATGATTTATTGCGAAGCCGCCACGGTATTCTAATGATGCATAATATTTCCGCATCGTAGGAGTAAGCTGCCGATGCTACCTTATGGCTGGGATATAAATTTTTGGATTTGTTGCGATGTATTTTTTAAACAGGAATTGTTGAATATCAAAAACTCATTCCTCGAAATCCCATTTTTTTTGAGCGAGTCTAAGGAGTGTGCATTATGGTTTAGAGGAAGCAATAAATTGGGGTTTATCAGAACCGATGTTACGCTTCTGGAACACATGGTATCTCGAAAATTGATAATTATGAGTGTTACATGAATCGATTGGGAAGTCCAATGGCAAAAGAAGGAGATTCGTTTAGACTCGTTATTTAGTACTACATCGTGAAATGGAGGAATCTATCAAAATAATTCAACAGGCTCTAGAAGAATTCCTGGAACCCTATGAGGATTTAGAAGTCCTACGCTTTGATAGAGCAAAAAATTCCCGAATGTATGATTTTGAATATAATATTGTATTAGTAAAAAACCTTCACCCCAATTTTGAATTGTCGAAACAGAACTTTACGTGAGAGTAGAGCCCCAAAGGGAATTAGGAATTTATATTTATAGGAGATACATAGTGTTTTTCCCTTGGAGATGGGAAAATTCGTCCACCCGCTTCCCGAAATTTGCAAATTGCTCTCCTCAGCTAGTTAAAGAGAATGAACTTGGCTGATATCATGACGAAGACTAAGTAGTATAGTATGCATAGGGAGGGTTTACGTTGAAATGATCATTGATACGACAAGTACAAACATCATTCTTTTTTCTATATCGGAATCCTTAAAGAGTATAGGACTCTATGGAGTCTTTTGTAACCCATTTTGACCCTGTATATTGGTACTTACAATAGGGGGTCCAGTATTGTTGTGGTTAGACAAGAGAAATATCTGCAGCGATACACACGTATTGGCCTGAATATGCCGGCGCCTTGGTAATTCGTTCAAGCTCTAGCAGATGGAACTAACTACTTTTTAAAGAGACATTCTCCCATCTATAGGAGAATGTTCGTTTGTTTATATTGGAACCGTCTATAGTGTTCAATCATTCTAACTAAGTTATTTAGTAATTCCTTTTGGGTATCGCCTCATTTTTAGCCGATCTCCGATATGTGTTTTTTTGTTTATGGTCGCCATTGGTCATTCACGTATTGGCGCCATTGGCTTCTTATGTCAGGATACGTCGGAGATAATAAATATTCTTTTCAAGGTGTCTACGATCTGCTGCTCAACTCTTTAGTTATGAATACTCATTAACCTATGTGTGTTATTCAATATCTCTACGTGTGATTCTTTGAAACAATGAACCTTTATACTTCTTGTCCTAGGAAGTAAGGAACGAAGTTGAATGTAATGTATTGAATAGGTATTTTATTTTTTTTATTCATCAGCGTCAATGATTAAAACCAATAGTTATAGTGAGTGAAACAAACCACTTAGAAGTTGCAGTACTAAAGGATAAGAATCCTCATTTCATATGTACAAGAATAAAGTTGAAGTCAAAACGAATCAGTTAAACTTGGTTTAACCCAAAGATAGATTCTTTCCTTAGCTCATCATCTTGAAAGTCGGGTGTAAAAGATCACTGTAATTGGGCGTTTTGCATACTGTCTTGTATTTATTACCATGCCGTATATCAATCAAAAATCATGGACGTGTTAGGACCCCCAAAGTTACCAAAGGATTCGTAATAAATAGATTAAGGTAAAAAAAGAGATATTTCTACATAAAAAAAAAAAAAAAATTTAAAAAAAAATAAAAAAAATGATAACGACTGAAAATAGTGACTTAAGTTGGTAAGAACATGGGGGAATTTCCCCCAAGCCGTACTTCCCTACGATTCCGACTAGCGATGCTCCTATTCACTGATTAAATAAATGACTATCCAGAACGAATTAAATCCCTTAGTCTTTTTTTTTTTATTTTTTTCAAGTACCCTCTTCTGAGATAGAAGAACAGGAACAACAGAAATGGAATATATCGAAAGGTAAAATCGAATGAATAAAAAAAGATATTTTTTTATTTATTCTTTTTTCCCATCCATAGGTGGAATTTTTATCACAATTAATGACCAATCCTAATTCTTTAATTCTTTAGATTTATTGAGATACTGTATTTTATTGAGGCTGAGTTACCGAACAAAGAAAATACATTTTTATTATCATAAGGATGAGATTAATTCCGAAGCCCTTTTTTTTTATTCTAGCAACGGAATTCCTTGGTTTAATTTTGAGACTCTCCTGATATATCTTTATTCTAGTTACCCCAAAAGAAAGGGTGATAATCCGAACCGGTCCTTACATTTATGTGTGGCCAAGAGGAGCCCGTATGAAGCTGAGGTCTCATGTAGCGTTTTGGAATAGCGATGGAACAGTATTTTATTATCGCTATAATTATCTAACATTTTCAAGTACGTTGATATAGTTTAAGCCCAGGCCAAATATGGCTTTTTTTGGGGGTGGAATCTATTGCGTCCGCCTAGGATTTATAGTTTTCATAATTTCTTCTCTAGCTGAATGTGAGAGATTGCCCTTGTGATTTACAGAAGCGGAGGAGGAATTATTAGCATTATCAAACACGAAAATTTCATTTTTCCGCAAGGTATCAGATTTGGTTATTTTATCCTTGGCTTCTTACCTAACTCTAATTAGCTTCTTCGTTATTCGTAACGTTTTTACTTAGGTGGTGGACTTTATCTATTCCGTACATATCCATCCTTACTTTTCGAAGACAAAAATAGCTGGGTCTTTGGAATACAAATTGGTTCTTTACTACATTAGTTAAAGCTTATTTGTTTCTGTTCATTTCTATCACAACAAGAATGGACTTTACCTAGGATGAGAATGACCAGCTATTGTAAATCTTGGATGAATTTTTTTACCTATTTCTTGGTAATCTATTATTGACAACCTCTTCCCAACTTGTTTCACTATAATAACAGAATACGAATAACGATTATTCTAGATTCATAACCTCTTTCAAACAGAGAAAAACATCAATTTATTTATTGATATCTACAATATGTTTCCCCCTGGTATGGGTTCATGCAATTTATGTCAACAAACAATACGAGCTGCAAGGTATATTGTCCACAGTTTCATAATTACCTTATCCCACACAACGTTTACCTGTCCTATCAATATCCTTAGGAGAATCAATACTCAGCGCGTTTCGTGGTCGAATTCACTTTAATTTGATAAAGTATTGCTTTGCGAAGTATGTGTTCGGTATGCTCAATAGATCTACCTGTTGTTGATTGGAGATTGGAAAGAGATATGAAAAAGAAACAATTGCTTATTATAGTATTGATTTCAGGGTCTGTATATTTTGTGGTACTGTGTCGAGTATTGTCCACCAACGGTTTTCCATTGACTGAAGAATATGAGCTTTCTACTTATGATCGTCCCGAATTTGATTTATAATCAAATTGCTTTGAGTCGGTTACCAATGTCAGTATTGGAGATTACCCACTTCAACAGTTTATGAACTTCGACTCAAGATCAAAACGATAAAGATAACCCTTTGATTTCAAAGAACGATTACCGATTACTAAGATTTTGTTTTATATAAAAGTCAAACTTTTTTATTTTGGTTGGTCCTAACTACCAATAATTAGTAAATAATATTGGGTCGTAACTACAAAGAATAATTAGTAACTAGATTGGTGAAACCACTCTTTGATTGAAACTGATAATATATTTCTCACGGGAATTTCGAAATATACAATTTCAAATACTTTTTTTATTCTTTTTCTTTTGGCTAAAAAGTAAGTAGGATTGGCCCAATAAAATAATTATAATCTGATATAAAATAATATCTATTAATAATTATATTATATATAAAATTAATACTATATATAATTAGAGATAAAATGATTAATATCCATATATAAAATTAATATAAAATTAATCCATATTCAGATTAATTCAATTGGAACATTATATGACAATAAATAGGACATATCATATACAAAAAAATGGGGTAACCTTTTCCTTTCCTGGACCATTAGTAGGCATGATTTGGATTCTTAATTTTTTTCCATATTATACATAATGGATTTACCGGACCAATACATGATATCTTGTAGCACTTTCTGGGGTCAGTTCTTATACTAGGGGGTCTTGGGGTAGTATTATTACCAATCCTATTTATTCTGCTTTTCGTGGGATGGTTATTGTTTGTATATCCTTATTCTACTTCCATCGAACATTTTTGTAGGTTCTCGCGGAACAGCTACTTTTAATGGGGGAGCCGTAAAGTCTTAAGCATATTGGCGGTAATGTCATGAATGGTTCAGAATATTCCAAGGTTGTATTTTTGGACCATTGGAGCGGGTCCACTTCCCATGGTTTGACAAGTATTCTTTTTTCCACTCATACTACTATACCAGATACGTCATGGTACGCGAATTATTTGGACTACAAGATCAACCAGATATAGAAAGGGACCTAATAAGGAAAGTGCAACAATTGGGATCATTTATCGACAAGATTTATTTCCCTTTGAAACTAATGTATATAATGATTTTAGTTTCCTTGATAGCCGTGCAATACTATGGCTCGCCAATAATAAATACTTAGAATTTTAAAAGAAAATTAAAAAGTTTTTAGAATTAGAAGTTTAAAATAAATAAAAAAATCGCATCGCTGAATTGTCATATTTGAAAGAATCGAGATTGAAAGGACGTTAGTCAATGATTTCGAGCATGTACTTTTTTGAGTGTTGATTTATTTTTCTATCTCTGTCTCTATGGATTACGATCACAAGTAGACGAAACATGGTTAGAAGCACTTATGGTCGGGAGCTATACAACTTCGGTTAATAGAATCTTGGTAACATTTTCTGATATATTTGATATCGCCAATTACAAAGGAAAACATTTTCTCAATCTTATTATAGCTTGTTGCAGCTGGAAGCAAGCTATTGGTCTACGCTATTGTTCGTCGATCATCGAAAAGAAAATCAACTCGTACAAGCAATCGAATTTGTTGAATATTAGGATAATACATGATCATATATTGAATAATCAGTTTATAATGATCTAAAATCACGCACCCGCACAACATGCTAAAGCATAATTTGAAAAATAAAATAAATGGAATATTTTTCTATTCTTTTTCTTTCTTTACACTTTCATATGCCATTAAGGAAAATAATTATATTCTTAATTTTATGGTTATTATAATTTTTTTATTTCGTTTTTTATGGTTTATGTTTTAGTTTTAAGTATTTAATTAATGTAATTTCAAATTAAGTATTTATTTAATGATTTTAATTTTAATGTTTTATGTTATTTTAATGTATTATTGTCTTACCCCTGTATTATATAATAATATACTGTTATTGTGCATTATATAATAATATAAATATACTGTATAATATATAAAGATATTATTACTAATATATACTGTAGACTATTATAAATATTATAATAAAATAATAAAAATAATATTATAAATAATAAAATTTATTTTGTTAATATATTACGAAATAATTAACTACTAATTAGTTTTATTTTTATATATTAATATTCCAAATATGAATATAATTAGTTTTATGTTATATATGTCAATTTCAAATATGAATATTGAAATATTGATTTGAATGATTGATCAATTGTTTTGTCGGCCAATTTATTTACACAGTGGCTCGTATGATTAATGATTTTTGAAAACGGAACTCAAAAGTCTCTTGGCTTTTTCTCATGAAACAGATTTTTAGAAATATATGATTCTTAAAATTTTAATAACCACTGCTTAGTCTGGTGTTATAATTAATACTAATTTATACCAGATTGAAAAATGTTTGATGTTCAAACCTGGAATTTATAGATCCATGTCACATTCAGATAAAATTTATGATACAGTAGAGGGCGGTATCAATGTGTACGAGCCTGCCCCACAGATGTATTGGAAAGGATACCTTGGACGGCTGTTAAAGATAAGCAAATTGCTCAGACCAAGAACGAGGGACTGTGGGGTTGTAAAGAGATGTGAATCCGCCTGTCCAACGATTTTTGAGTGTCCGTAGTGTTTATTATTTTTCAATTATGAAACAACTCGCAGCATGGGTCTAGTTATTGATACGTTACAAAAAATCCACTCTTGATCAATTGATCTCTTTACCGAGCAGCCGTTACTCGAGAATATATTATTCTATTACGAGCAACGGGTTTTTCTGGTTCAAAAAAAGTATTTGTTCTTATAACGAGTTATTGTACTTGGTAACAAATACTTGGTGTTTTGCCGCTTCCGTCGGTTCTTCCATTTTCTTCTTCCTCATAAAGGAAATAAGATGTTTAGATGGTATGCTATATGTATATGCTCGTTGGAGCTCCTTCTAACGACCTATGTTTTCTGTTATCATTTCCAATTGGACGATCCATACCCCAATTGGAGGAAGATTTAAAATGGATAGATATTTTGATTTTCACTGGAAACTGGGAATCGATGGGCTTTCCATAGGACCTATTTTACTGACAGGATTATCAAATACTTTAGCTACTTAGAGGCTTGGCAGTTACTCGAAATTCGCGATTGTTCTATTTTCTTCATGTTAGCAATGTACAGCGGTCAGATAGGATTATTTTCTTCTCGAGACCTTTTACTTTTTTCATGCTGTGGGAGTTAGAATTAATTCCTGTTTATTTACTTTTATCCATGTGGGGAGGAAAGAAACGTCTTACTCGGCCACAAAAGTTATTTTTACCGGGGGGGGCTCCATTTTTCTCTAATAGGAGTTCTAGGTAGGGGTTATATGGCCCTAATGAACCCACATTAGATTTTCAAAATTAACGAATCATCATATCCTGTGGCATTGGAAATTACTATTATATTTTGGATTCCTTGATTGCTTATGCTGTCAAATCGCAGACTATACCCTACATACGTGGTTACCAGATACCCAGGGAGAAGACATACAGTACATGTAGTTCTAGCTGGAATCTATTAAATGGGCGCAATGGACTTATTCGGATCAACATGGAATTATTACCCACGCGAATTCTATATTTTCTTCCTGGTTGGATAGTGGGACGATTCAAATAATCTATGCAGGGGGCTTTCAACCTCTCTCGGTCAACGGAATTTAAAAAAGAAAGAATAGCCTATTCCTCTGTATCCACTGGGTTTCACAAGTATAGGAATGGTTTCTATAACGGAATGGGAACTCAACGGTGCCCATTACAAATACTCTCTTCATGGATTTATTGGTTGCTGCGCTTTTTTTTGGCAGGAACGCGTGTGATGATACGTCTTGTTTACCGGGACGAAATGGGCGGGGATATCGATCCCAATGCCAAAAAACTATTTACCATGTGCAGTAGTTTTTCGGAGGCTTCTCTTGAATTGCCAGGAATGAGTGGGTTTGTTGCGGAATTATTAGATTTTTGGCAAGAATTACAGTCCAAATACCTTTTAATGCCCAAAATGCAATTACTTTTGTAATGGCAATGGGAATGATATTAAAATCATATTTATTTATTATCTATGTTACGTCAGAGTTCTATGGATACAAAGCTATTCAATGTTCCAAACTCTACTTTTGCGGATTCTGGACAACCGAGAACTATTGTTTCAATCTGTTCTTTTACCCGTAATAGGTATTGGTATTTTCCGGATTGCGTTTCTCGCTATCAGTGACAGGGTGCAAGCTATTATCTAATTACTTTCACGATTAGTCTTTCATTAATAATACGGAATCGAATTTTTGTCTTGGCTTTGAGATTTTAACACGTTCGCGACAATGCAAAAGAACAAAGTGAATTAGAAGGATGAGAATGCATTTTTAGTTTTTGAGAACCGTTTTGGAATAAGGAATGATTCAAACGGTTCTCAAAAACTTCGCACAAACAAGAGCTTTATATATTTATGGGATGATGTTCTTATGTATTATTTATGTAGTTTATTCAATTATTTATCTGTGTAGTTTATTCAAGTAGGGGGGGGAAAAATGGGGGTTAAAAGGGAAGGAACCATAACTATGTAGACCTATCCTAATAGATGATTTCCAAAATAACATATCCAAATTATAAGAACTCCGATAGAAGCCACAAGTGCCGAATTCGTACTTTTCAAACTTTGATTGTTACTTCTATAGTATTCTGTTCTAGGAGGTAACTAAATCGCGAATATGGTCCAAGTAATAAAAGCCCAAGTTTCTTTGGGGTCCAATTCCAATAAGATCCCATGCCCATTAGCCCCATAATGCTCCACAAAGAATGCTATGGTTAAAAAGGTAAATCATAAACTAATGACACGATAACTCCAAGTCATCAAACGTTGAGTCAATTGAGATTTAAATAATTTCGAAATGAAAGAAAAGAAGTGTTTTTAAAAACACTCTTTTTTCATTCAAATATTGAATCTCACCAAGAGAAAAATGGCAATTAAAGAATTATGACCTTTACAAAAAATATCGATGTTTTTTCGAAATGTAATGACTAGAAGAGCGACGATAATAATGATCCGCATTAAAAGAGCTGCCATAGCTTAATAACATCATACTACGTGCATCAGTAAACCACTGAGATTGTAGAGCAGGTACTTAATATGCGGATTGATGCTGTTTCAGTTAAAAAACCGACGGAGGCAAAGCCTTTTGTAAAAAATGGTACTTGGTGCGGTTATTGTGCTTAAATCATTTTTATGGTTCCCCCATCTTGGAAATCATATGAATAATGGAGAAACTACACGAAAGGAGGCTTAATGAATGTATAAATTACTTAATGGAAAAATGTCCTGAAGAAACCAACGAGAAACTAATATCTGTTATTAGAGAAAAAAGTGGCTATCATCCCTTTTTTCCAAGGAATCACGCATCCTACGATTTCGCGGACTAAGAAGATCATTAAATGAATCGTAATCACAATTGAATTATCGAAAAAAAGAGATATGAGTTAATATATGTTCTAAAGTTGTAAATATCATAAAAGGGGGGGTCACATTAAGAATTGAATCGGAATTGAATACATTATAGGATCGTTGTGTCTCTTTTAGAGGATTTAGTCTAGGATTTATAGGATGCCGCCATCGGACTCGAACCGAGGATGCTTCTAGCACGGCTCCTAGAGAGCGTGTCTACAATTTACCATGGCGGTTACTTGAAATAATAATAGTCAATTCCACGTTGAAATCGTCGAGAATCAAGGATGCAATATAGTTAGTTAAACATTAGAATCGATAAAAATAAGATTCAATTTAAATTCCTATTTTAATCTCTATTCACTCCTATTGAATCTATATTCAAAAAAAATAATCTTTAGTTGGGATCATTGAAGTTTGAGTTTAATAATAAACTTTAGGTACTAGAAACTAAGTTCTGCCCAAAACAGTTAGAACTTCAATAGGTTGTGTCGGTCGAGGTTTGAGGATAGAACTAAGAATTGTTCCTTTTCTATTTTGATTCGTTTTTATTTATCCGATTTTATTTCATAGATTCAAAAACAAAATGAAAAAGATGTTTTTTTCAATGAAGAAAATTAAATAACCAGGATAAAAATTTCATATGTATAACAAATTCATAACTAAATCAAAAAAGAATTTGAAAGTTTCTAACGATTTCGACACCT
>PYDT01000424.1:0-13988 GCA_004837865.1 Musa balbisiana | reverse complement strand
AAAAAAGGCTCCTCTAACTCTGTGAATTGCGCTAGTTCCAAATTTTGATTTGCCGGCTACTTGTTTCATGGCTTTAATTTGAGCTGCGGGATCCCTACTCTAGAAACGGAAATACCACCATTAATAGAAGGTCGGATTCCAGCATTGAATAGATCGGCAGATAAGATATTTGTCCCTCTGTAATGCGAAATTACATTAGTAGGAATATAAGCTGAAACGTCTCCAGATTGAGTCTAAACTCCGTTTAAAGCGGTCCGATATAACAATTTTAAACACAAGTGAGGATTGTAATTTTTCAACAATGATGATCGGATACCAAACATCTCAAGGAAAGCATTAATCACGCTTCATTTTTACAAGATCAGATATGTGTAATCAATATCCTTGCAAATAAAAAAAACTCTTCCTTTTTTCAATAATACAGTATAAGAAAGAATCATTTTATCCAATCCATTTCTCGAAAATATTTCACGTTATAAGCCTATGAAAGATGTATGTCCAATTGATTCCCCCCATTACCTGGGTAAAAATCACTGAATATGAATCAAAAACTCGATATGACTAGGCTTATGAGAGCTACATTAAGTTCGAATAAAATAAGGTTCCATAAAATCTAAAATAAATTTAAACACTTTCAGCATTCTGACAAGGTTTTTGCTATAGAGTTTCCCAATCTACTCATGAGCTAATCATGCTCCTTAATCTGGAAATTTTTTATCCAAAAGACATATTTGTCCAACTATTTAAGGGCATGAATCATGTAAAATCATCATAGCAATTGAGTGTATTTGATATTGAATCAAGAAAGTCCGAAAATAATTTAGAATTCAAGATAGTCGGACACATACATTCCCTAATTCTCCTTCTAATGAATTAAATTGTTCTTCACTCAAAGGCTTGTAAAAATATCAGCTATTGATGTTTAGAGACAATGAACTCTATACCTATATCTGATCAGTGACAAATCGCCTATAACTGATGTCCAATATCAATATGTTTTTTTGTTCTTGCGTGTTGAATGGGATTCTTGTTAAACATATAGCCTTGTGGTCTCACATTTATGGAATATTTTTAAGATGAACTTATAATTCTTGCTAAAGTTTTTTTATTCATCAACACAACTTGTGCACAACAGCACATCTGCATATACTCCTTCGGTTAGTTGTGTGCACCCAGTTTTTATTTCTTAGATGACCAGGAAACAAGAGCATGTCCCAAAAATTTGACAGTTCCTGATTTGCTTTTTTCTAATCTACTCTACATCCCAAATCGACAATCAGGCATAAGCATGAACTCAAACGTCTCGTGTCGGATACCATATCCTAGATTTGTGGTACCTGTAAGAGAGCTAAGGTATTCCTTTTAAACCGCTTTGAGATGAATATCTTAGGTTCGATTGAAACCTAACGACAAATCCTACACTGAACATGATATCTGGTCTATTTCAGTGGATGTAAAGTAAACTTCCACATAACCCCGAAAGTTTGTGCTTGAGCCTTCTCACTTTCATCAACTCTAACTTAGTGGATTGCTCCTAGAAGTGTTAAGATAGCTGTTTGATCCTTTTCCCTATTAAATCTCTTAGTCAAATCTAAAGCCATATTTAGTTTACTAATAAAAGACATTTCTTAGTTCGTAATTTGTAAGCCTAAGAAAGGTTTAATTCTTCTTCCATCACACTCCTTTCAAAATTCGGACTCTGGTTTTAGGCACAGGATTCAAAAGAGATATTCTTTGTAGAACAAAGATAATATCATCAACTAATCTGAACATGAGAAAATTATTTATATCCAAATTCTTGATAACCAATGTATTAATCAACCTTGCCTTTTGTAAAATGATGTTTTAGAAGAAAAGAAATAAAGCCTCTCATACCAACCCTTGGGGTTGTGGTTTAAACCTAGAGACGCGTTTGTTAATTTAAAGCCCATGATTGAGGATGCATTATTTTCAAATCACGGGAGGTTTTTCAACAATAAAACTTCTTACTAAATAAGCCATTAAGACAAGCGCTTTAAAACAATCCCTTTGAAATAGCTAAATTATTATTCCTAGCATAGGCAGGACATCCTTATGGCGTCTAATCTATCCACAGGAGCGAAGGTTTTTTCGTAAATCGCTACCTTCTTCTTGGGTTGAAAACCTTTGGCTACTAATCTTAGCCTTCTTTTCTAACCACGATACCATATGCATCTGCTTTTTGTCTAAAGACCTCATTTAGTAGCGCAATAGACAATGGTCATTTGGACCAGGAAAAAGCTTCCACACCTCATTTCTATCAAATTGATTTAACCCTCTGCTGCGATATCCATGAATCAATTTTGTCATGGGCTTTCGTCATACATTTCGTTCAATTTGGGAGAGAAGCGGCGTTTGCACAAATTCTTGAAGAGAAGACGTGTTTGAACCCCTTTAGTGTGTCTCCGTTAAATTAGTCCTTAGGATGACATCTACATAATTTCCATCCTGGGTCGAATGTATTCGAGTGGATGCATCCAAGTTGCTAGTTGGAGAACGGGTTTCATTTAAATTCAAAGAATCAATAATTAACAATCATCATCCAAATCAGTTTGTTCTGATTTCCGAACTCTCATTGAAAAACAACATGACTGGCTTCTTCTGGAATTAAATTCTTTTATTGAAGATACCGAAAGCTTTAGAAACCGAAGAATACCAGGAAAATTCCTTCATCGGATTTTAGCATCAATTTTACGTAATGCATCCTTTTCATTCAAGATAAAACACTTATACCCAAACGTTAAAATATGAAACATTGGGTTTTTTGTTGTTCCACCACTCATAGGGAGTTTGGGGTGAGTAAGTTCGTACTCTATACTCATCAAAAATATGCATGCAGTGTTTTTCCGGCTTCGACCAAAAATAATTTGTGTAGGCTCTGTTCATTCCATGGGTTCTTGTCCTTTCTGTAATTTCTATTTTTTTTCTTTCTTCTACTAACTCCAGGTTGTTGAGGAATTTCTTGGAGTAGAGAAGTTAGATTGTATCCATTACTCACAACTTCCTTGAAAATCATGGTGTTTTTGAATTCACCACCATGAATCACTTCTAATTGACGAGATCATAGAACCCTTTTCATTTTGGACAATTTGCAAACTTGGTAAATTCAAAGCATGATCCTTTTTTATGTTTTAAGAAATCAGTCCATTGTATCTACTAAGTCCATCTACAATGACGAAAGCGTATTTTACTAACCACATAGACTTGCTCTATAGATAGGTCCAAACAAGTCCATAATGAGGGTCAGATTGTGGAAAGGCCTAGAGTGCTTATTTGATTCTTAGATTGTAAATGAAACCCTTAATTTATTGTCCTAATTGCCAAGTCATCATCACATTAGCTTTGATGAACTTGATAGGAGAAAATTCCTCTTACAAGTTTCTTGGATGATAATTTTGAGTGATTAGTTTCTGCTACATGACCTAATCTTCTATGCTAGGCAAAGCCAGCATCCTCTTCAAACCGAGAAACATTTTATTTTACAAAGGAGTCCTGATGTCCACTAGTGTATATGTATTTTGTTTTAATGCAATCATAGATGTGGTTTTTGTATGGTTTGTTTTCATGATGCCAGCATTAGATTCGAATTTGAACAACATATTCCTTATTCACACAATTGACTAATTGCTCAAGAGTTATGTTTTTAAACCCAACAACAAAACGCTTCAATAACGCTGTGGATTTGTTACCTATGGTTCCATTCCAATGATTTTAACCCTTGGTGTTTCTCCCGAAGGTGACATAATCCTCGTCTATGCTATTGAGTTAGAGAATTGAGATCTGATCTCCGGTCATATGCCTTGAGCATTCCACTATCAAGTACCATCGCTTGCTCCAGCTTGTGATGATTATGTTTCTACAGAAAGTATGAATTTTAGGTACCCATTTACTTTGGGTGCCTCAAACACCAAGCTAAATTATTTATCATGTGTATAAATTTTATCGTGGGTCCTTTTAGGCACCAAATCATTTTGTTTGGATAACTTTTCTTGAGTGGAACAATGATAATTTCTAATGCCATGTTTGCAACAAAAGTTGCATTGCTTTGGTGCGAACATATAAAGATAGGGCTTTTTAATGAAGGTTGGTTGGATTTTGTGAGACTTTCTCACAAATATCCGAGTTCCACTTCTTTTAGGAATCACCAAATGGGAACAACCCCCCCCTTATTGTAATGGATCATATTCAAAGACTTGCTACCAACCTCGAATGTCTTCAAGTGTCCTTAAGTAGCAAGTCTCCTTTTGGGAGTTTCTAGATCATGAACTTTGTTACATGGAGCTAAACTATCATGATATTACCTTTCTAATTTATCGAAATTACAAGTAAGACTACCAGGCTCCTTTTTTCGCAATTTGATTTTCTACTAATAGTTTTGCATTCATCAATAAGTCATGCAAGGCAGTTATAGTCATCAAATGATAAATCGCAGCAATTAATTTGTTACCTCATCCCGATGGCCATTAGGGCGTAATGGCAACTTGCTCGTTTTGGACTCCCCTTCCCCCCCCCCCCTTCTTCGGATGCGCCTTCTCCTTGTTGTTCATTCTTGGCTTGGACAATCACGTTGTGCGTGTCCCCGGCTGCTTACATTCGTAGCCAAATAACTTGGTCCTTTTTGGTTCAAATTTATTTTTTGTAGTCAGTTTTAAACTGTTTTCTTTTAATGGAATTTTAAAATTTCATTGTTAGAAGTGCCAAGTCATCGTCACGTCTCCTCACTTTGATTTTCTCTCAGTGTTCTTCGCAAAATTCTAAGTGTCTATCCGTCTTTCTTTGGAAGGATGTCTGCCTGCTCTGCATGAGCTTTGCAGTCTTTCGTAGGTCATTAGGACCCATTAAATTCTTCAAGATGAAATTGTTTAGATCTTTAGCCTCGTGCACATAGCATGACTTTTAGGGTTCCCAACTCTTAGGAAGGGCTCTTAGAATCTTATTTACGAGCTCAAATCCAAAAACTTTTAACCGGAGTCCTTTTAGACCCTTGGACTACCATCCATGAACGGGTTACATATCACCATAGTCTCGCTCGGTTTCATTCGAAAAGTTCCAAGATGTACAAAAGATTGATTTTTTACTCTTTCACTCTACTTGTGCCTTCGTGAGTCACTTCGCGTGTATGCCACTATCAAATGCGTTTTCACAAACCGAAACATGATTGAACCTTTGTATCAAGCGCAACAAAATTACCATTCATAGCCTTTGGCATTAAGATAAAATGTCTTCTTCTCCATTCATTCCAATCGATCATTGAAGAGAAGACTCGAAATCCTAGTTTCGACCAAGATTCCAAAGTTCAAAATCATTGAAGTAAGGAAGATCCTCATTCGGGTCTTCCAATAGGTGCGTCCCGTCCCATTGACTGGGTGGCAATATAGAGTGGCCCTCTTGTTTCCACCACCCCCTCCACACCCCACCTGTCTTCTTTCCACACCCATTTGCCCACCCCCTCCCCTCCCCCACCCAGCACCCCCCCCCGACGCCCCCCCCCGCCACGTTACACCCCACCCCCACCCCACCGCCCACACCACCCCACACCTCAATTTTCATATCTTCGCGCCACCCCCCCCCTTAACACACCCCCCACCACACTTCCTAGTCCACACCCCACCCCCACCACTAGATACCTCCGGCCCCCCCACCCTTCCATATAAATTCTCCCCATTAGCAAATCTAAAGCATTACACCCCACCCCTATCCCCATATATCATGCTGTCCCCCCCATACACCACCCACACCCAACTACCCCACCCCCACAGTACCCCTCTTCCCCCCCTTCTCCATGACCAAGCAGTACCCACAGGGCCTGCAGAGACTCTTCCTATTAACTCCCATTCTCGTTAGGGTGGTATGTAAGTAGGTTGATTAATTGAGGTACCCCTCCACATCTCATGAAGAATATAGAAAAAGGGGTGGGTTATTTCCCCCATCAAAATCATTTCAAAATTGCGAGACCTCATGGTTTTTCTATAGGACCCCCCACCCCCTTCAGCTAACCCCGGATCCTCTTTTAGTAGTGCATCTTGCCGAGAATCCCCTATTGTTTGTTCGCTTCTCCCGTCCAAGCACCCCCCCCCAACCCCCTCGGCCTCTCTGTGTCCCTTTTATTTTCCTCACCGGTCCCATCAGCCCACACCCTAGATGTTGACCGAAACCAACCCCCCCCCCCCTCCCTCACCCCCCATTCTAATCCGAGGGAAAATTCATTTTCAAAACTTCTTGATAATTTTTTTTTTTTTTACAAGTCTCTTCTTCATATGGATCAACCTTGCCTTTGGTAAAATATTTTAATAAGAAAAAACTTAAGCCTTCATACCAAGCCATTGGGGTGGTTTTAAACCATAGGCGCTTTAGTTAAGTTACACACATGATTAGTGAGGCTATTATTTTCAAATCCGGGAGGTGGTTAACATAAACTTCTGCGGAAATAAAGCCATAAGAAAAGCGCTTTAACATCAATTGAAATAGCTTAAAATATTATTACTAGCAATAGGAAAGGAGCCATCCTTATGGCTTCTAATCTAGCCACAGGAGCGAAGGTTTTTTCGTAATCGATACCTTTTCTTGGTTGAAACCTTGGCCTACTAATCTAGCCTTTTTCTAACACGATACCAGATTCATCTTGCTTGTTTATAAAGACCATTTAGTACCAATAACTAAAGGTCATTGGCCTAGGACAAGCTACAACCTCATTTCTCTCAATGATTTAAATCATCGTGCTTGCGATAATCCATGAAATCATTTTCAGGACGCGGTCAATAATTTAGGTGCAATTTGGAGGGGAGAAAAAGCGGCGTTGGCACAAAATTCTTGAAGAGAAGGAACGTGTTTGAACCCCTGTAGTGTGTCCCTAGAATTAGCCCTTAGGATGAGCACTACATATTTCCAATCCTTGGGTTAAGAATGTTTCGAAGTGGATGCATCCAAGGTTGCTAGTTGGAGAACGGGTTTCCATTAAATTCAAAGAATCAAAATTAAAATCATCATCAAATTCTGTTCTTGATTGCCGAAATCTACATGGAAAACAACATGAATGGCCTTCTATAATAAAGTTTTATGAAGCGAAAAGCTTTAGAAACCGAAAGAATAACCAAGGAAAATTCCTTCATCGGTTTTAGCAGCAAATTTTTATAAGGATCCTTTTCATTCAAGATAAATACACTATACCCAAAAACTTTAAAATATGAAACATGGGTTTTTTTGTTGTTCCTAATAGGGAGTTTTGGGAGTAAGGGTCTTACTAGAATCTATTTAAAAATAGAGCAGAAGTGTTTACGGCTCTTCGACCAAAAAAAATATTTTGGTGCTATTCATCAACAAGGTTCTTGTCATTTCTTGGAAATTTCTATTTTTCTTTACTACTCATTGTTGAGGATTTCTTGGAGAGAGAAAGTTATGATGTAGCCATGAAAAATTCACAAATTCTGAAAATCATGGTTTGAAATTCACCACCATGATCACTTCTAATTGAGAAATCATATAGAACGCCTTTTCATTTGGACAAGTTTGCAAAACTTGGTAAAATATAGAAAGCATTATTTTATGTTTAAGAAATACGTCATGGGTCATTTATTACTAAGTCATCTACAATGACGGAAAAGCTTATTACGACACCAAGACTTGATTAGAGATAGGTCCCAAACAAAGTCCATATGGACAATGGAAAGGCCTAGAGGTGCGTATGGATTCTTAGATTTGTAGTACAGTAATTATTTTCTATTGACAAGCATATACAATTATCTTGATGAATTGATATGAGAAATTCCGCTTACAAGTCTTTGGATATTGATATTTGAGTGATTATTCAGCTAGGCATGACCTAATCCCTCTCTATGCCAAATTGCCATAGCATCCTATTCCCCCCCCAAAACGAGAAGAAACACATTTGAGTACAAGATCATTGAATGTCAATGTGTATATGTTATTGTTTTAATGCAATATAGATGGTTTTTGGTATGGTTTTTCCAGATGACAAGCATAGATTCGAATTTGACAACATATCCTTTTATCACAAATTGGACCTAATGCTCAAGAGGTATGTTTAAAACATCAACTAACAAAAAATCTTCAAAAAGAAGTGGATTGTACCTTATAGGTCCTTTGCATAGATTTACCTTGTTGTTGCTCGAAGGTGAAATGCTTCGTCTATGCTAGTGAGTTTAGAGAAATGATGAGGGATCTCCGGTCATATGCCTTGAGCATCCACTATCAAGGTACCCATCTCTTGATCCTAGCTTGTGATGATGTTGTTTCTACAAGAAAAGGATGATTGAGGTACCAATTACTTCTTGGGTGCCTCAAACACTAATCTAATTATTTCATGTGGGTATAGAATTTGAGCGTGGTTCCTTTAGGAACCCAAATCAATTTGTTTGGGACTAACTTTTTGAGACGGGACAATGATAAGTTCTATGGTCCATGTTTGCCAACAAAAGTTGCATTGCTTGGTGACGAACATATAAGATTTAGGGCTTTAATGAAGGTGGTTGGATTTTGGTGAGACTTCTCACAAATCGATCCACTTCTTTAGGAACATGACACCTTATTGTAAGGATCATATTCAAAAGACTTGCTACCAACTCGAATTTCTTCAAGGTGTCATTACGTAGCAATTACCGTTGGAGAGTTTCGAGATCATGACATTTTTTACATGGAGCGAAAACTATCATGATATTAAATTCTAATTTATACGAAATTACAAGTGGAAGACTATCATGCTCCTTTTTAGAATTGGATTTTCTACTAAAGTTTTGCATTCATCAAATAAGTCATGCAAGGCATTTAGTAATTCATCAAATGATAAATCTGCATCAATAAATTGTGTACCTCAGCTCCGAGGCCATTAGGGCTTATGAGCAACTGCCGGGTGTTGGACTGCATTTCTTCGTGATGCGCCTTCTTCTTTGGTGGTTCTATTCTTGGCTGGGGACAATCACTTTTGTAGTGTCCGGCTTTTACATTAGTAGCAAATAATGTCTTTTGGGTCAAATTTATTTTTTGGAGTATCATTTAAATGTTCTTTAATGAATTTTGAAAATTCCTTGTAGAAGTGCCAAGTCATACGTCACAGTCTTATCACTGAGTTTTCTCTCAAGTGGGTTTCGAAAATTCTAAGTGTATATCCTTCCTGTTCTTTGGAAGGCTGTCTTCTTGCCTCTTATGAGCTTTGCAAGTAGTCGTAGGTAATTAATGACCCCGATAATTCTTCAAGAGGGAAATGTTTAGATCTTTAGCCTCTGGAATAGCAGTGACTTTAGGGTCCCAACTCTTAGGAAGGGATCTTAGCACTTATTTACGAAGCTCAAAATCGAAAAAACTTTTACCGAGTCCTTTTAGACCATTGACACGAAATCCATGAAACGGGTGTGTACATATCACCAATAGTCTAGCTCGGTTTCATTCGAAAAAGTTCAAAAGAATGTATCAAAAGATTGATTTTTGACTCTTCACTTACTTGGCCTTATTGAAGGCACTTCGAGTGTATGCCAAAAATCAATGCGGTTCACAAACCGAAAACATGAGGAACTATTTTAGTCAAGCGCACAAAAGAAGGCATTCATAGCATTTGCATTAAGAGTTAAAGTCTTATCTCCAATTCATTCAATCGATCATTGGAAGAGAAGACTTCCGAAAACCATGTTCGACAAGATCCAAAGTTCAAATTCATGAAATAAGGAAGATCCTCATTCGGGTCTTCCAATAGGTGTAGTCCGTCCCATTGAACCATGGGGGACAAATGAATAGAGTGGCCCTCTTGATTTCCGAGTAAGCCATCTCTCTGGGTTTGAATCCGATTGAGAGTAACCGAGCTTGATACCAATTGCTTAGGATCAAGAGCACTAAGAGGGTGGGGGTGAATTAGTGCCTGGAAAATTTTCCACGATTTAAAAAAGACGTTAGTATAATAATAAGACCGATGTCGGTATGAAAGCGATCTTCGAAAATTGCTTTAACTAAGACAAGTAACGTGCAGTTAAAGTAAAGATATGGAAGTAGTTGCAGTTAAGATAGAGAACAAAATGTAAATGCAAACCGAGATGAGAGTGGTTCGGTATCTGACCTAATTCCACTTTTGGCTTCATCCCTCCGATGAGTTCGGTCACCGAAGTCCACTAGAGGCTACCTGCAAAGGACGAAGGCCAACACCCTTACAGTTTCAACCTTTTGACGAGCTAGGAGACAAACCTTACAATTTTCACTCCTCTCTGAATGATCAAACATTTGAAGAAAAGAGGGAGGAAGAACTTCTAGCCTTTGAAACACTTTAAGCTCTCAAAATCCTCAGAATAATGCTAAGTTTCGGTGCCCTTTCATGCTGAAAAGGTGGGGTTTATTATAGGCCCAAAAACTGATTTGAATTTGGAGCAAAAAAGTCAATTCCCATGTTTCAGAGTCCTGGCGGTACTACCGCATGACAGAGTCGGAGACCGAGGCTAGGGCGGTACTACCGCCCAGGTCCACTCGGAGACTGAGCCCAGGCGGTGCCACCGCCTACAGGGGCTGTACACAGCCCAGCCTCAACTCTGAGTCTCGGCTGCTGGGCGGTGACACCGCCGGCCCCAGGCGGTGCCACCGCGACCAAGGGCGGGGCCACCGATGCAGGAATCTATACATTAAATAATTTTTTTTTATTTTTTTTAATTTGGGTTCGAATGGGTGATCCATTCGGCCCATTTGGGGCTATCAAGGGCCCAATACCCCAAGATTAAGTAATGGATCACATATCATTTCTAACTTATCATCATGCTAAATCGATAATTTTCAAGACATGTACGGAAATTGCTACGGTGTGTCAATCGCTTCTGCCGTCGAGCTTACGGCGTACTTCCGGAGATCATCCGACGAACCATCGGCGATGCTCCGGCAGGACTTCCGGCCAACTCGGACTTGCGAGATCCATTGGCGAGTTCGATGAGCTTGTTGGCAAGCTTCCTAGACTTCTCGGATTTGTTCCGCAGAACCTCCGATGACGTCCGGACTTCCGTCGAACTCTCGAACCCCCAAATGATCATAGTCTTGACTCGGCGAAATCCTGTGGGCATGTCTTATTCATCGTAGAATCCTGCACACTTATCTAATCTATGGATTAGATAAACAAATGACAATTGACTTCATCATCAAAATCGAGATTCAAACAAAGCCTTTGAGAAAATTTAGGAAATATAAAGAATGAGTAGAAAAAACAGATGGAAAGAGTATCAAAAACTCTTCGATAGAGCAAGAGGAAAGTACTTGATATAGAGGTCACTCATTCCTCAAGACTATGGAATATGATCCCAAGGGACTCCTCTATACAGCTTAGCTCAATGGTATACTAGAAAAGAAAACACATATTGTTGGACAAGTGCGTCCATGATGGACGTTTCGCAAACCGACCGTATCTGTATAGGGCTATACCCTAAAGGTCTACAGAGATCTTTGAACATAGTTCTATCTAAAGTGGTAATATCTAGAACATATAAGATATAAAAAAGAAGAAGGCCCAATATTAAGGTTTGTTAGGATCGAAACCCGGACTAAGGGGGGGGTTGAATTAGTGTTATCAGAAACTTTTGATATTAAAAGTTTTCATTCAATGAAAAATGATATTGAGTGAGCTTGACTTAAAGTAAGTGTAAAGTGGATAAGCAACAAAAGTAAGCATAAATGTAAATAGCAAAGGAAAAGTACTACCAGATTTATAGTTAGTTCGTCGTCGCGCTACGTCCAACTCCTGAGGCCTTTCCGTCGAGTCCACCAGCGTTCACAATGGTCTTCTTTCAATAGGTGCAAACAACTACCTCTTACAAACTCTTTCCCGTTTCACAAATCGAGGAGAAAACTTTTACAAGTCATGTTAACCCCTCTCTTAAACAGAATATAAAGTAGAATACGAGGAGGGAACTATTAAAGGAATACAATAGCTTTTCTCATTCGATCACAAGTTATCATTAATTTTTCATGCTTATCAAGCATGAAAGAGTAGAGTATTTATAGGCCCAAATTGGCCTTCAAAAATAAGCCACCAAAGATCTCATTCCAGGTTTTTGAGGTATTGGTGGTACTATTGCCAGTACTAGGCGGTCTGTCGCTAGTACTAAGCGGTATTACACTTGGAACACACTAACTGGCGATTACTACCATTAGTTGGTGGAAAATCTCGGGGCACATCACATGGGCAGCGAAGATAAGAAAAAATAAAATCCTCAATTTCCAAAAGGATGTCATAGCTGCAACGATTGGTGGCGCATAAATCCGTTGAAACAACTTCCGTATAAGATAAATTGTGTTACCTATGGAGATCGTATAGCCCTGTTTCCTTGCCAGATCTCTAGGAGAGGATTAAGGAGGGTCAGCGCCTCCTCTCAGCGGTGGATCCACACAGAGGGCTGCGCGACGCTCCTCAAAACTCCATGCCTACTCTGAGTGGAGAGGGGGAGAAAATAGAGAGACAAAAGCAAAGGCTCTAGCCTATGAGGCCCTAATAAATCCCTTCCTATTTATAGAGGCCCCCTGGTAAACCCTAATGGATCTCCCTACTGGGTAGTGGATCTAATCCCATTATCCAAGCCTTTTAATTCGTGGATCATCTCCAATAATCTCTCATGGGCTTTTATTGGTCCTTCATGGATCCAATAATTCAGGGGCTTATTGATATCCAATAATATTGGGCTCTCCGGCGGATATCGCATATCCGAACCTCTACTCATCGCAACGCCTACCATATGTGGTGTGACCCTCTATGGCCAATTACGAGCTGGCCGTGTAGTCATATTTGTCAGAACTCCTTCTGGCCTCAGTAATTATTATCTCTATAATAATTCACCATGACCATCGACGACGGACTAGTGGGGGGGGGGGGGGTTTTGTGGGGGGGGGGTGTTTTTTCTGAGGCCCCTACGCGTACTCCCAGACGATACGGGGAAGCAATTCCATTAGACCTGTAATGTCTCATTTACTGTTACCTATAGTCCTCTCTCCCTCTCAATTCCCAGAAGACCTATATCGGCAAGTTCGGTCATACCCCATACGATTTCTACTCGAGTCTCTCGCTCTAATCGGATTCTCCGTAGAACTCTTTCTCTTCTCAACCTGAATGACCCTGGCCCGGGATTTGTCTGAGCAAGAACAACAATGGGTATTCCTCTCATGACGCCAGAGTGAATGATCTCTATCGACACTCAATATCCCTCGAAGGTCGACTGCCACTCCCAATGACCAAATGTCCTAGATCTGGACAGTCAAACCTAAGTCTGGTATCAACGAGTGGAGCACTCATACAAGACATCCTTTGGTGTCTCAAGTCTAAGGACCAGATAACACCACTAAACTACAAATCACTGTCTAACCAATAAGGCATCATCACATCCAGTATTCCGTAGCGTATCAATCAGTGAACTCATTCTCCATGAGCACCTATATTTTATCCCTATGTCCCCACATGAGCAGCTATGAGACCAGCTGCTCGCACATATGGACTCCCTCTTTTGCTGCATCTGCTGCAAGCAATGTATTCCGCCTCTATGGGTTAGTCCAGCCGTATAACTTGCTTGGAACTCTTCCAGCATATTTCTCCTCCATTCAGTGGACAAATACCCCTAATTCGACTTGCTATCATCGCATCAGAATTGAAAAATTGAGTCTGTGTAGCCTTCACCTTGAGGCTACTACCGTCCATATACTAGTAAAAGATCCTTAGTCTTCCAAGTACTTAAGGATACACTTTACTGCTTTCTAGTGCTCCAAGCCTAGATCCGCCTGTACCTGCTCGTGACACGCAGAGCATGCCGCTTATCAGCCTATTACATAGCATGGCTACATATAGACCTCTATCGCTGAGGCATAAGGTATCATATCTATGTTCGCCCTTTCTTCTGGAGTCTTTGGGGCATACTCCTAGAAAGCGATTCCCATGTCTCATCGGTATGAGACCTCTCTTCGAATTTCCATGCCAAACCTTTTGACATGGTTTCTAGTACCTGATTGAGAAA
>PYDT01001764.1:0-13988 GCA_004837865.1 Musa balbisiana | reverse complement strand
ATCTTATCTTTCAATTCGGAGTTTTAGTTACTTCGGACCGCTGGATCGTAATGAAAAAAAATGAGTAATAATTCATTGGCTGATTGTCCTTAACCATTTTTCTCCTTTTTTTTTTGTGCGAGGAACTTAACTGAATCACTGATTTCTGCCGCGCTTCCGTTTATTGCTGATGGATTGGCCGTGGGGCTTGCCCATCCATCGCGCAATGCATGCAGGGCAGTATTGATAGACAGAAAAATCATGGTATGCATTTTCCGTTGTAATAGACTAAGATTACGTATGTAGGTGGAGATCATATTCACCGCCGGTACAGTGTAGGTAAAACTGGCGGGGAACGTGAGATGACTTTAGGTTCGGTTGTTATTACGTTGATGATGATATCGAAAAAGACCGAAAGTAGCGTATTTTCTTCACTAAAGTTGGGTCTCTATGCAGGTGTTCTGCCGTGGCTTCAGGGGGTATCATGTTTGGCATATGCTGCTCTACCGAAATCTTGGGGATGATTCCGTACTACAGTTGGCGGAGGACTTTAGGACACCCTTGGGGGAACTGCACCCGGTGCAGTAGCTAATGGTGATGGCTTTAGAGGCGTGTGTACAAGCTCGTATGAGGGACGTGATTGCTCGTGAAGGTAATGAAATTTCGTGATGAACTAGCAAATGCAGCCTGAACTAGCCGTGCTTGTGAAGTATGGAAAGAGAATCAAATTCGAATTCGAAACCAGTAGATAAGCTAGTAAAGAGAAAAAAGTAAGTGGCATATTCAGTAAGTCCTGTTTGGTTCTCCTTAATTGATTGCCCAATTAAAGTCGGCCCAATCTTTCCTAAAAAAAAATTGGGCCGATTGCGAATAAAAAAAACGAAGGATGCATTCGATACTATGTATTGATATATCTTTTATAGTCAGATGTACGAATTACTAGATATACAAGATAGATCGAAGACTCTAAACAAACTCAATATTCTATTGTGGTTGTGGGACCATAGGATTGGATTAATATGGATCCTTGGGATGTGGGACTGTTTTAATACTCCGAGTTTCAGGCCATAGATCAAGCCAAGGGAAAGGCTCTTTACCCATCCTATAATGTCTTTTCGTTCCATGTTAAAAATAGAAACTTAATTATTTGATTATACGGAAAACAAATTCTTTATTGATTTATTTATAGAAAAAAAAACTATCTCATATTGTCGATGAGACTGTGTACATCACATGGAAGAAAGCTGTGTCTTTCTATTTTAAAATTGAGAAAAAAGTCTATCAATATCTATGAAGTGATACTCGGCTCCCACAAAAGAGAATCATTTACTGTCACTATTTGAGTTATTATCAGAATTAAGCATACGAATCGAATCCTATACATTAGGATGTTAATAATAAAAGAGTAAGTAGTGAACGAACGAGTAAGTAGGAAAGAAAGGTTATCCATCGAATGTATTGTATTCTCAAATAGGGGGTAGAAAGACTCTATGGGAAAAGGTGGTTTCGTTCGATTGTCTAACGCGAAGTGTCGAAACATTAGGTGGGGGTGCTAAGTAAATCAATGGTAGTCGTGATGGTATTGGAAATACCAGATAGAAGTGAACAACCTATTCTAAAACGATACGAAGAAAAAGATTCCTAGTTGGATTCATAGTGGTACTCTAGTTTATTAATGTGATTCTTTTTTGAAATCAAGGATATTGGGGAGTTTGATTTGTGACCTTTTTAGTTAGGGATAGTAATGGTGACAGTTACTCTGTAGATTTTGATATTGAAAATCAGATGTGTGAGGTGACAATGATAGTTATTTTCTGATTGTGAAACTAGAAAAAAAAACTTTCTAGTTCTTGAGTAGGGGGTTTATAAGAAAAGAATCACTCTAGTATCTTACATGTATGATAATTCAATCTAGTGGCATTAATCACCTATAGTTTGCATTTGTAGTTATCTGTCGTTTGAAAGTCCGTTTAAAGTTCGATTGTCGGGTAGTACAAACAATTACAGTGACAGTTACTTTTATAACTTCATTGTACTGAAAATTAGAAATAGTAGGAGGCGGTAGGTTAGTAAAAGAACTAGAACAAATTTCAATGATGTCCATGAAGAAGTAGAATCCAATGAAGAAGTAGAATCAGAGTCATTGAAGAAGTAGATAAGATTTCCATGAAGAAGTAGAATCAGATTTCCATGAAGAAGTCGAATCAGATTTCCATGAAGAAGTAGAATCAGATTTCCATGAAGAAGTAGAATCAGAGTTCAGAGAAGTAGATAACTAGAATCGATTTCCATGAAGGAAGGGAAGCGGATTTCCATGAAAATAGGAATCAGAACAATTTTCAACATGAAGAAAAAAAAAACAAACGGGAGTAGAATCAGAAACTCCATGAAAGAAGTGAATTTGCCACAAATGATTCAATATAAACAAAAAATACAAACATTTATGGGTTCAATGCGAAAATGTTATGGATTAAATGAATAAAAATTTTTCTAAGTCAAAATGAATATGTGAAACAGTGGGATAGCATTGGGAAAGGAGTAGTTCAGATAGAATTGAACTTTCGATTGATCCCGGAACTTGGGATCCGATGGATAAAGATTTTTATTTTTGGATATCTATCGACCCATTGATTTCGTTCCAAAAAGCGGAAACCTATGGAGATCGTAAGCGATTTTTATCAAAGTTAGACAGGTTTAGCTGATGCTATTCAAACAGGCATAGGTCAAATAAATTGGTTATTCCGTAGCAATGCGTTCGGATTTTAGTTTATGGGGAGGTAGTATGGGATCCGTAGTAGGACGAGAAAATTATTCTCGTTTGATCAGTATGCTACTAATCGATCTCTGACTGCAATATTGGGTTGCTTATGGAGGAGCAGCATGCAAGAAGAGTTGAGCTTGATGCAAAAATGGCTAAAATATCGTCTGCTTATCGAATATCAATCAGATAAAAAGTTATGAATGTATCAATTCTACATCTCCTACAACTGTGGAGTAACACCAGTTTGGTATGTTGGGGGATTCATTATTGCTGAACATAAACGCTACATTGCATTTGCGGGTTTAAAAGAGTAATTGAAAAACATTAAAAAGGTAATACCTGAAGGTGCAACAAGTGTCTGGTATTTATTCCTAAGGTTTATCAGACCCAATATACCACGTAATCTTTAAAAAGGTGTATGGTGGGTATTCAGCTCCACGGTTCTTTCCCGTGAATCCAAGTTCAAAAATGTAAAGTATAGAAATAGATTCGTATTGTAGTTTGTAGCGAACAAGTATTTTAATTGTCGAATCAGTGCTTGCTTTGGTGACATTAAGTTCTCTTGTAATAAGAGACAGAGGTTTCGGATAATTTTTATGTTATATTTATTATATTTTATTATCTTGTATTTTATTATTTTATATTATTATAATTAAATTATAATAAATAAGATTAATAATAATAAATATAAAAATTCTTGTTAGAAATTTTGAATATAGAATATTAGTTCTATCAATCATTTTCTATTCTAATCAATAGCAAGTATAGTTGATATTACTTATACTATACTAAATATTATTATAATTTTTTTAAAATTAGTTATAATAAATAAGGGCTTGATATTATTATAATAGATACTGGATATTACTTAAATCGATTATCATAAGTAATCGAATATATAAGAAGATATCGTTCTAATAGATAGAAATATTAAAACAGATAGAAAATATTAAATTGAGCACCTCTTCTATGACAGATCCCAACTTACCCTCATTTTGTGCTTTAGGGGACTAGTATTTCCGGCCATTGCACGGGTTCTGATTTCTCATGTCCAAAAATAAAGATTGTCTAGACCCAAGGGGACCGAATCTTATCAATTTATGTCAACATGGGGTAAAACAGATATTTATCTCGTTGTAAAGGTAGATATGTGGCTCTTCCTGAACACAACAAATGAAAGAACTGTTATGCGGATATATTTGATATCTGCATAAATGCAATGTATATGTGGAATATAGCTGGTTCAAAATGGAGAGTGAATATTTTAATAGAAAAGTCAATGTACTCTAACAATTACTCCTATATGTTTCACATCAGAAATAGTGCTAAGGTGAGAAAGTTACTTCGGGACAAGCAAAGGTTAAAGTAAAAATTTATTTGGGTTATTCGATCAATTCCAATCGATGCAAACTGGATCTAGGCTAG
Source organism: Musa balbisiana (assembly GCA_004837865.1). NCBI lineage: Eukaryota > Viridiplantae > Streptophyta > Magnoliopsida > Zingiberales > Musaceae > Musa > Musa balbisiana. The sequence goes on along the minus strand of PYDT01001764.1, from coordinate 9,823 downwards.
TAGAATTGGCGATAAGAACATATAGGGATTAGAACTTATAACGGGGGCTCGAAAACCGATAATTTTGCTGGCCTGTACCTTTTTTTTAGGTTCACTAGATCTTAGTGGTTGGAACTCCAGTTACCTGGTAGGAATTGCTATCAGTATCTTCCATTCAGCAAAGCATTTTTTTTCCACAAGGGATCGTGATGTCTTTGTACGGATCGCGGCCGGGGTCTATTCATTAGCTCGTATTTGTGGTGCAACAATTTCGTGAATGTGAGGTAGCGGTTATGACGATCGATAGAAAAGAAAGGAATAGTGTGATTTTTCGCTGGGATTTCCTGGAATAAATCGTCGCATATTCACTTTCGCTTCCTTTATGACGAGATATCCAATCATAAGAATAGAGGTAAAGAGGGTCTTTATCCCGTCGTGTCCTTTATATGGAAATCAGGGCCAAGGAGAATTCCCTTGACCGTACTGATGAGGAATTTTACTCCACGAGAAATTGAACAAAAGCTGCCGAATTGGCCTATATTGGCGCGTACAATGAAGTATTTTGAAACGAACGAAGTGAAGAAAAAATGAAAATAAATATTTTCCAAGATGAGGGAAGGAACTTGAAACCTATCCGAACAATGTATTTCGTAATACCGAATATCAGCTGTTTAGGCCCCAGATGTGGAATGATACCTTTTTGGTAGACGGTTGAAAACATTCGAAGAATTAATTGATCGGGGAGTTTTTTGTCTCGAAACTCGTCGTTCTTCAAGGGGTTTCGCGTATCATCGAAAGAACAAATGAAATAAAATGGTTCAAATTTGCCCAATGGAATGATATCCGAAGAATATGTATTGCTTTTGTTCTCATTTATCGAAAAAGGACTTATTCTATGTTATATTCCTTCTAAATAAATAAAAAAATAACATATTAACAATAAATAGGAAAGGAATAGACCCCCCATAGGTCAATACCGGTGATAACAAACTCGTGCTTCAAAGAAATATCAGATCAGATAGAGGTTCACACGAATGAAGCCGGGTCATTAAAACAATTCAATTCACAGAAAAACAAGGAAAAAAAAGAAAGCTTGGCCTCCCTCCCATATATCGATCTATAGTATTTTGCACCTGGTGGGTCTCTTTCTCCTTTAATAAAAGGTCTGGAACCTTGGGTTACTAATTGGTGGAAGACCAGGCAATCGAAAAATTTTTTGATGCAGATTAAAGAGAAAAACGTCTGGAAAGATTCATAGAATTAGAAGAACTATTCCTATTGGACGGAAAGGTAAAGGAGAGTACCCGGAAAACGCATATACCAAAATTCATAAGGCAGAAACAAGGAAACAATACAATTAGTCAAAGCACACAAGAATATGATCTCCCTATCATGCATTCTCGACAAATATAACTGTTCGTATTATAAGTGGTTATTTTATTCTGAGTAATGAAGAACTCGTCATTCTAATTTGGGGCTTCAGGAAATTCCTCTATAACTAAGTGACACAATAAAGCTTTTTCTATTCTTTTAGTCCTGATTTATGGATCGGGATTTCACTCGCCCATGGGGGAACTAATGAGCGGGTCGGTCTACAACGATTTTGGATGGATCAGAACGATCAAATTATATTGGTCTTGTTTCCACTTTTCCAGGGTTTCTAAGATACAATTGTGAAATATTGGATCTTCCTTTTTTAAATCGTGTATCTCCTTCGCTTGTAGTAATTTACATCAATGAATGAATAAAGAAATCATTGATTTATTAATCAATCAAATCAGAATCTTCTTCGGTATTAAAGAAAGTATTTCAATGTTACTGAATTCTTTTATACTTTTATGTTCAAGGATTCGTCCATATTCCAGTACAATTATTCCAGTACATGACAGCCTCTGTATAGGGGAACTTATCCTAGCTACCTATCTAATTTATTGTAGAAATCCGGGATCAATGATTGGACATGCAAAAAAAAACTTTTCTTGGGTTTAAAGGAAGAGATGATCGATCCATTTCTGTATCGATCAGATATATGTAATAATCGGGCATCTATGTCAACCTGCACTATCCATTTTTGCGCAGCAGGGTTATGAAAACCCGCGAGAAGCAACGGGAACGAAGTGATGTGCCAATTGACATTTAGCTAATAACCCGTGGTATGAAGTTCCGCAAGCTGTGCTGCCTGATACTGTATTGAAGCAGTGTGCGAATACCTTATGATAAGCACGAACAAGTTTTGCTAATGGTAAAAAAGGGACTTTGAATGTGGGGCGTTATCAGTTACCGACGGATTCGAATAGCCCCCCTGATCGTATTTCTCCTGAGTTGAAAGAAAAGATAGAAACTCTGGCTTTTCAGGAGTTATCGTCCCAATAAAAAAATATATTGTGATAGGTCCTGTTCCCGGTCAGAAATATAGGAAATCGTCTTTCCCATTCTTTCCCCCGACCATGCTACGAAGAAAGAAGAAAGACGGTTCACTTCTTAAAAATATCCATATCGTAGGTGGGAACAGAGGAAGGGGTCAGATTTATCCTGATGGAGCAAAGAACATTCAGTCTATACGCTACATCAGCAGGTTATAGAAGCAGAATAGTACGTCAAAGAAAAAGGGGGATATGAAATAAACCTAGTTGATGCATCGGATGGACATCAAGTGGTTGTATTAGACCTCCAGGGACCAGAACTTCTTGTTCAGAGGGGTGAAACCATCAAGCTGATCAACCATTAACAAGCAATCCCAATGTGGGAGGCTTTGTCAGGGAGATGCATAAATAGCGCTTCAAGACCCATACGGGTTTCAAGGCCTTTTGTCTTCTGGCATCCCTCGGTATTTGGGCACAGTTTTTTGGTTCTTAAAAAGAAACAGTTTGAAAAGGTTCAATTTACGAAATGAATTAAGGTGCAGGAGATTCCTACTAAAGTTGGTAAAAGCGCCGAATTTTTTTGATCCATACAATTATGATGATCAAAAACATCTGTAAACCTTTTTGGTTGCTTTGTTTATACTTTTTTTTTCGGTTTGCGGAGATGTCTGGATTTCATTACGTGTATCCTATTCTTAGTACTAGACAATAGACATACAAAGAAAGAGAATACAGGAGCAAGGTGGAAACTGAAAAGAAAGAAACCTTTAGGAGGGAGTATAGTATTACGAAGGCTTCTATTCGACCACAAGAAAGGGAGGAAAATCTTTTTCTTGTGTCGTATTATATCGAAATAATAATTATTTTTTCCTGTTCGTCAAAAGTACCATTCCTTCTTTTCCGGGTCCACCAGAACTCTTTTGTAGATTCATAGGAGTGTGGACAAACAAAAGAGGAGAAAGGTTAGGGGAATTAATTGATTGAGCAAATTAGAACTTCTTCAATTAACTTAAACTTTTAAAATTAGAGAAATTATTCAAGAGAAACTATTCAAAACATTATATATAGAGTTTTATAGATGTAAGTTCTATTAGTCGTTTATTATAGAAATGTAGTAGTTTAGTATAGAAATGATTTGCAGGCTGTCTCATGACATGGTTAGAAATCTATTAAATTATTGTAATTCAGAAATTCATGGATACCTTTTTTGTTCTTCAAAGAGTACGATTATGGAGAAAGGAAGAACAGGGGGACTATGAATCAATCACTAGATCATCTTCAACAAACATTATTAAGAAACAAAGAAAAGAATGAGTGGTTTGGAAACAGCAGAGCAAAGGATACGTTTTGTCATGTCATTTTAGAATATAATTTTTGATTATGGTGACTGGCAACTTGTAGTTCAGGAATAGATCAAAATCTTCCTACTTCCTTAAGAGATAAGAAAAGAACTCAACGGGACCTACCCTCCTTTGTCTAATAGAGCGAGAAGGTCCCGTTTGAGTTCGTTTCTTCCTCTTTTCTGTCTACAATCAGGTTTATCGATACTAGAGAGATGAAACCAACCAGAACTATGAACCGTAAAGAAAACACCTATTAAACCGATCACAGGACTTTTTCCAGTTACAGTACCAACCAGCCAAAGAGGCATCCTTCCAGTAGTATCGCCATTTCCCCCAATTTCTCCAACACTTTCTCAAATGGTCATGCTAGAGACAAAAACAGTAATGGATATATGAGGATGGTATCTTTCGAATGGGATAAGAGGAAATTCCTAATAGCTCTTCTTTCTTGCAATGAAGAAATCATTGGAAAATAAACAGCAAGTACAAAAACATTAGTAATAAACCCCAGTTAGGACTGGTACGATTCAATTCAACATTTTGTTCATCGGGTTTGATTGGTCATAGCTCTATAATTAAAATTAGGTTTATCGTGCATGAATGCATTGCTGATATTGCCCGCAAAAAAAGAAACGTAGGTTCAGGCTAGTCCGGAACAGGCCAACCATCGCATCGTAAAATTGGATAGGTTCGATTTATGGTCATTGGGGGCCTCAAAAGGATACTAAATTCATCACAGTTGTTCCAAAGAATCAACGGCCGTATACAATGAATACTTGTCGGCTCTATGGGAATTACTCGTTTGCCGAGGACTTCCACAAACGTCGTACGCTAACCGTACTGACGAAATAACAACCGCAATGAATAGGGAAGGTATAGTAATGCTTGAATGACCCAGTATCGAAACTGGTATAATATCAGCAAAAGATACGTTCTCCCGTGCTTCCAGACATCTGAGCTCCACAAATTTTGTAATTCAAAAAGGGAATCGATCCGTGAAAGATGGGGATAAGTAAATGGAAAATACTTGATATGTGCATCCTTTGTGAGACTCGTCAATTGCAGTAACAAAGGTTTATTTCAAGTATACCGAATCAGTATAGCTATCCTTCCTCTGGCCACCGCAACGCAGTCTCGATCGGTACCGAAATGCCTCATAATTTCTTTCTTCTTTTTTTGTTCCTTGCTATGAAACTCTATGTTATCAATAGATCATAGAAAATTACTCAAAAATCTTTAGAAGGATTTCCATTATGGATTCGTCTAGAAAGTAATAAAGATCTTGGACAAGCGTGAATCGATGGTTTCTACACTGTATGAAGCATATTAGAAGATTCACTATGGGAACATTTATATATTCACACAATTCAATTATTATGGTATGCGAAATCTTAATAACCCATTTTGGGGTTAAAAGTTTTTTGTTCAAATCTGTGTATTTCAGAATTGGTTGGTCGTTAATACAATAATATACTGTAATACAAAATTACAATAGTATATAATATATAGTAAAGCAACAGAATCATACTATAATTAGTTGAAAGAAACAGAACCCAGTGGAAAAATCCATATTCTTGATGCAACCGTATGTATTAGATCAAAAACAAAGGTTCTTTCTTGACCAAATAGAAGTATGGAACTCCTGATATGGAAAGACAGAAATAAGAATCTAAAAGGATTAATGGAAGTTGTTGTCTTTGAATCGAGTTGGACTGAAAAAAAGAAATAAAAAAAAAAATTAAAAATAAAGAAAGGTTTTATTTTTTCGATTAGATCGTGGAGACACCTTTTTCTTTCATTCGAAATATCTTGGTTATGGGGCAATAACAACCTATACTGTCCTGAGTCAATGAGTTAAATAAACAAAGGTAAATTAGTATCAGGCCGTTCGTCCAAAAAGATAGATCGTATTGAAATAGAAAGGAATGATTAAAATGGTAATTTCAAAACCAATTCTTTATTCCAAAATTACTTAAATTACTTATATTTATGGAATATTTATTTAATTATATTTAATTAATATTTAAGTATAAAGTCTATAAGTAATTTAAGTTTGAATGAAGTTAACACGCAAGTGCTTATTACTATACTTTTACTTATTACTTTATATTTTACTTACTTTAATATTTACTGTATTCAACTCCAAATTCCACAATGAACTGCTTGTTCCGAATCATAGGAAGCGGTCAGCCACAGCAGATGAATCGAATTTGCTACCTAATTCACTCTAGTTAGTAGTCTTATCGATAATGCTGATGGATCCGATTTCAATTGGAACTTAAATAATCAGTCAATGATTTTTTTTCTTGCCGTCGATTTGTAAAAAATTGGAAACGAGGTAGTGTTTATCAAATATGTAGCAAAGAACATATCTAATTTAAGCTCTTTCATGTTTACTATAATAGTAGAATTTCGGTTTTACTGGCTGCTTAACTTTATAACAGACAGCTCTAGTTCATGGGTTTGAACAAGATACGAACTTATTTGAAATGAATGAATGAAAAATTGATAAAAACGAATATTTCTCTGAGATTCGGGTATTTCTAATGGTCTTTCCACATCAATTGGCCAATTCTTGGTCATGAGATTACGGATAATTTAGATGAATATAGAGGATAGATCTTACCTTTCTTTTATCCCCTTAAACAAACCGAAATGATTGAAGTTTTTCTATGGAATCGTCTTAGGCTCTAATTCCATACTTTAGCGGTTATGCGGAACCGCATATTACAATAATAGAAGTGGTGATCAGTTGGACCTTGATTGGAGTATATTTCTTCTTTTTTGATTGGACCTCCTGCAGGAAGGAGGTCAAATTCAAGTTTTCAAGTTACAAATAAAACTTTTGTTTGGTTAAATTATTTGATTGTGATTCAAATCAAATAAACCGAATAACGCTCGTAGGATTAAACCTACGACATGGGTTTTGGAGACCCGCGTTCACGAACTGAATAAGAGCGCTTTCTTATCCTATGAAGGAGATTACGACTGTACTGTAAAAGAAAAGTAATTTGTATACCCCCAATACGTCTTGCATACATAGAGTCTGCAAGACCAGAAGATTATGTCCAATTTTAATGATCTCAATGAATCCCTCGTTATGCCCAGGGAGACGTAATAGGTAGGGATGACAGGATTTGAACCGTGACCATTTTGTAACCAAAACAAACGCGCTACCAAGCTGCGCTACATCACTTTGCAAAACTGTTTGTACAGTTCATGGTACAAAATACCTTCTTGTTTTCATATCTCATTTCTACTCCATCTATATACAATTTTCTTGTCATTTCTTCTTTTTGCCGTGTTTTGGTTTCAATAATAAAAGAATTATATACATCTGAACCTAACGTATAAAAAGTAATATTTATCAGGAACGCTAGAACAAGGGATTAGATTTTTTTTCTTTTACAAAAAAAGAAAAAAATCTAGTTGCTTAATTGTACATATCTATTTTAGTTAGGAATCCTGTTTAGTTAGGAATTCGTGTAAAAAAATACAAATGACTCTCGAAATACGCATCTACCATATATGATACAATCTATAATAGAACGGCGGATTTCAATTCGAGATATAAAAAACATATCTCTCCGTGGCACCTGTGCTAATTACTCTATGGTTGGTCTTGAAGGAGGCCATTGATAGAATTAATCGGTTATTTCCGGATGCCTTTCATTCCCCCTTGTTTGAATTTAGTATTGATTGATATGCGAAGAAATGAATAAAATTAGAGATACAATTCCACGTGACTAAAATTTCTAATTCGCCCCATTTTTTCAGTTCTTAGGATCGGAAGGGAAAAGAAAAAAGTGTATGAACATCGCAAAAATGTGGTAGACGAAGATCGAATGGGAGAACAGAAATGAAAATGTGGATTCCAGTCTCGGCGAGTCCACGAAATCATAGCATTAGAAAGAAGATATTTAACTTAAATATAAAAAAATAAATATTAATAAAAAAGATTGCGTTTAGGATAGGAACAATTGAGAGTTAGAAAGAAATGTATTATGTAATTCGACGCATAAAGATTACTTTATTATTCTCTTACTTTTATATTCTATTAAAATTGTACTCCATTAGTATAATATTAAATATATATTAATTATCATTTATATAATGAAAGGATATTGCCAACGAAAAAATACTTAGAAATTCCATTTCTAGTAGAACTTCTATCGCTTTTTTTTGTTCTTTTCTTCTCTTCAGCTCGGATCGCAAAATAGAAGAGTAAGCCGATCCAAAATTCAAAGGAGGTTCTGGCCAAGGTAAAGACTCAGAGTCATGTTATTTGGAATTGATACAGTTGTGCCCGAAAATGATGTCAATTAAAGAATCGCCAGGTATTTCTTAGTATATTACTCAAAAGAATCGACAATACGCCTGGCTCGTATAGAATTGAGAAAATTTTGCGCTATTGTAACAAGCATACGATTCATGGAAGAATAAAGAATAGAAAATAGATCGAACAGAAAGCGGGTGCGCTCTCCGCAAGGAAGAGACGAACTTAACATATATTAACATATATAATAGACATAAGTATTACAAATCAAAGCCTATTTTTGGGATCTGACCTGAAGTGAATAAAGAAATATAATTTTAGAATAAGAATAAACCATGGATAAATCCAAGCAAGTTCGTAAATCCAGCGATTTTTCGTAGGCGTTTGCCCCCAATGGATCGGGGCGAAGCGAATTATAGAAACAGAGTTTATTAGTCGATTAGTAGGAAAAGGAGGAAAAATATTCTCTGGCGGAGTGAATAGATGACTTTGAAACAACAACGATTAGTACTCGCATATAACGCCAGCCGTTCTTTTATCTTTGTACTTCTACTAATGAGAAACAATTGAGAAGAGCCGAGTCGATACCCAGCAAACTACTGGTCCTAGACAAAAATATAAATAGAAATACTTCAATTGACTCAAAACTCCCAATTGTAACTCAAGCTCAGTTGAGTTTTGTTCGAAAAGGCCCTAGAAATATAGAGGGGGTTCCTGTGTTATAAGAACAAAAAAATGGAGAAAATTTTTTTTATTGAAACATATCGGTCACCCTATTACTATCTTAATTTATTTTTATTCTATTTTCCCGGAGTTCCTCTCCGGGGAATTCTGTTTCAATCAGTCTGGTACTGATATACTTTAGGAATTATCTTTAATCCTTTAGCATCTACTTATTGATGCTCTTGTGGAAATAGTAAGACAATCTATGATTATAGCTATTAGTGCAGGTATTTACGATTAAGAAGCAAGTCTTGTACGATTTGTATTAATATACTTAACTATACAATACCTATTCTCACGAGTTACTGCATTTATCCGGGATCCACAACGACGAAATCCCTCTTTGCCTGCCTCTATCTCGATGAGAGGAAAGCCAAAGCTCTCATTTTCTGTGAAGTAATAGTCGCGTAAGTCTTGAATGAGTCCCTAGAGGTTGATGCAAAAAACGAAGTGTTGTCGAACGTCTCCGCGTGTAATCCCCGTTTAACTCTGGTAGGAATCAAATTAAACCGTAATGAATAATAATTGATTTCGATTCTTCAGTCATCCTTTACCATCTCACGGGCGATTAATAACAAAAGGATATTCCGATATTAAAATATACAATCCAATGGCTTTTGTACCGATAACCTTCCTGACCACATGTTTATTCCGTCCAGGCATTTCACGCAAAAGAAATTCTAATGATACTAAAAAAAAAATAGGGTTCCATCGTTTCGATGGTGACTTCTTAAAACGGTGAGGTCCTCTCTATACACGGAGATTTCTTCATTTAACCAAATGGTATTGTGAACTTGTATAGTTCACACTCTTGGCTCTACCCTCAATTATAGAGTAATAGCTCTTTCCCAATAAGAGTTATCTATACAGTGAGGCATTTAATTAGGAAGTTGGCTAGTAGCTGACCTCTGAGTCGCTCTTAACCATAGGAGCATGAATCTTTGCTCTTATAATACTATTCCCGCTATGGATAAACTATTGTACAATGGGGATTGCTTTTCACCTCACATCTAGGTGATTGGATTGGCACCAATGGAAACCATAAATTCCATACACAATATAGTATAGATAGATCTTTTCCATGACCCTAGTCATTGGTACCGGTCATTGACACTGGAAAAATGTCTCATTTGTTCGAA
>PYDT01000851.1:0-13988 GCA_004837865.1 Musa balbisiana | reverse complement strand
CCATTCAAGGTACAAATATTCGCAGTCAACGAGTGGATGACGTTCTAACGCAAAGTTCCAGAAGTGCCGGGCGAGACGACGCGAAGGCAGCTTGGGTGGACACCCTTTGCTCAGGAAATACAGGACAAGCCTGTACACTCAAACTTCATGCTACCAACATTGGAAACGTACTACAACGGCTGACCCTTGTGGAACATGAGTAGAGTTCAGGGCTAGATATCAATTACGGTAAACTTAACGTCCTGATGTGTCGGGCACATCTGAACTAACTGAAGAAGGACCGGCACGAGCATGGTTTAGCGACGCAAGTTTCTCCCACTTCTAATTTGATCAGCTCGCTAGGGAGTTCGGAGCAAAAACTTCCAAGCCAGCATGCGACAAGCCTTCAAAGCTCCTACTGCGTTTATCTTTCTAAGTAATGGGGAAGAGGACCGAAACATGCCAATGAAAGACTCTACTGAGACAAAAGGATGGGCTGTCAAGAACGTAGAGGAGGTAGGATGCCGAGCAGCAGTTGGTCAGATCTAGTTCTAGTATGGACGTACATGCGACGCGATAGTTTGCGTCGGGGCTCTTCTAGGGTTCCCTCATCTGGGATCCCTGGGAAAGAGGGATCAAGTTGGCCCTTGCGAATAGCTTGATGCACATCTCCCTTCAACCCTTTGAGCGAAATGTGGCAAAAGGAAGGAAAACCAGGAACCGACCCATGTCTCCACCCCGTAGGAAAACTACGAGAGCACCCCAAGGACGCCCTCGGCATCCAGGGGTCACGGGACCACCATAGACCCTGTTCAAATAAGTGGAACGCATTAGCGGTCGCTCTTCGTTGGGCAGTAAGGGTCGGAGAAGGGCAATCACTAGCGTTCTTAACAACCAGCATTATTAAGACCAAAGAGTCGGGCGGAAAAAAAAAGGGGGAGAGCTCTCCGTTCCTGGTTCTCCTGTAGCTGGATTCTCCGGAACCACAAGACATCCTTAGATGGGATTCCAATAGCACCTTTTGAGATTTTGAGAAGAGTTGCTCTTTGGGAGCACAGTACGATGAAAGTGTAACTGTGTTCGGCGGGGGAGTTATTGTTTCTCCTATCGTTGGACTCTATGGTAAATTAGGTGAGGGACAGGCCTGAGAGGAGGTGGGTGGTTTACCCTGTGGCGGATGTCAGCGGTTCGAGTACGCTTATCTCCAGCCCGTGAACTTAGCTGATACTATGATAGCACCCCCAATCGGCAGATCGATTTGATTTATACATTTAATGGAGCCTTGATAGATCCTTCTATTTAGCAGCACCTTAGGATGGCATAGCCTTAACGTGAATGCGAGGTTCAACAGAAAGGCTACGGTGGATACTAGGCACCAGAGAGAGGAAGGGCGTAGCAAGCGAACGAAATGCTTCGGGGAGTTGAAAATAAGCATAGATCGGAGATTCCCGAATAGGTAACCTTTCGAACTGCTGCTGAATCCATGGGCAGGCAAGAGACAACCTGGCGAACTGAAACATCTTAGTGAGCCAGAGGAAAAGAAAAAAGAAAAGCAAAAAGCGATTCCCGTAGTAGCGGCGAGCGAAATGGGGCAAGCCTAAAACGTGAAAACGGGGTTGTGGGAGAGCAATACAGGCGTCGTGCTGCTAGGCGAAGCGGTGGAGAATGCTGCAACCCTAGATGGCGAAAGTACAGTAGCCGAAAAGCACCACTAGCTACGCTTGACCGAGTGCATGGGGCACGTGGAATACCGTTGTGAATCAGCAAGGGACCACCTTGCCAGGCTAAATTTTAAAAATCCTGGGTGACCGATAGCGAAGTATAACAGGCGGAAAGGTGGAAAAAGACCCCCTCGGGGAGTGAAATAGAACATGAACCGTGAGCTCCCAAGAGTGGGAGGAGAATGGATTCTGACCGGCGTGCCTGTTGAAGAAGAAGCCAGGCCGACCATAGGCAGTGGCTTCAGGTCTAGGGAACCCACCGGGAAGCCGTTAGCGAAACAGCGCGTCTTCATAGGGCGATGGCATGATGGACCGAACCTGGGGATCTATCCATGACCAGGAATGAAGCTTGGGTATGAACTAAGGGAGGTCCGAACCGCTGATGTTGAAGAACAGCGGATGAAAGTTGGGGTTAGGGGTGGATGAAATGCCACTCGAAAACCAGAGCTAGGGTTCCCCGAAAAGGCGTTGCGGCGCGAAAGCAGTTGAACTGGACATCTAGGGTGTAAAAGCACTGTTTCGGTGCGGCCGCGCGAGGGGTACCAACCGAGGCAAACTCTGAATACTAGATATGACCAAAAAAAGAGGGCTCAAGGGCGGCCAGTGAGACGATGGGGGATAAGCTTCATCGTCAGAGGGAAACAAGCCGGATCACAGCTAAAGGCCCTAATATGACGCTCAGTGATAAGGAGGTAGTGGGTGCAGATGCAGAGACAGAAGGGGTGGCCTAGAAGCAGAAACCCTTGAAAGATGTGCGTAATAGAATCACTGACTCGAGCGCTATTGCGACGAAGATGAACGGGGTAAGCGATCTGCCGAAGCTGTGGGATGTAAAAATGCATCGGTCCTTAGGGGAGCGTTCCGCCTTAGAGGAAGCACCCGCGCAAGAGTGTGGACGAAGGGCGTGAGAATGTCGGCTGAGTAACGCAAACATGGTGAGAATCCAATGCCCGAAAACCTAAGGGTCTCCGCAAGGTTTCTTCAACGGAGGGGGAGTCAGGCCTAAAGATAGGCCGAAGGCGTATAGGTGATGGCCAACAGGTGAATAGTCCTGTACTAACCCTTGTTGGTCCCGGGGCACGGAGGAGTCGGTTAGCCGAAGGCTGGTTCTCGGTTCAAGAGCAAGGTGACCTCTTTTCAGGGTAAGAAGGTGTAGAGGAAATGCCTCGAGCCAATGTCCGAGTACCAGGCGCTACGGCGCGGAAGTAAACCCATGCATAATACCAGGAAAAGCTGCGAACGACCCCCCACCAACAAAAGGGTACCTGTACCCGAAACCGACACCAGGTGGGTAGGTAGAGAATACCTAGGGGCGCGAGACAAACTCTCTCGAAGGTAACTCGGCAAATAGCACCGTATACTCGGGGGAGAAAGGGGGTGCCTCCTCACAAAGGGGCGGGTAGCCAGTGACAAGGCCGGGCGACTGTTACCAAAACACACAGGTCTCCGCAAAGTCGTAAGACCATGTATGGGGGCTGAGCCGGACCAGTGCCGGAAGGTCAAGGAGTTGGGTGACCTGATGACAGGGGAGCCGGCGACCGAAGCCCCGGTGAACGGCGGCCGTAACATAACGGTCCTAAGGTAGCGCAATTCCTGTCGGGTAAGTTCCGGACCCGCACGAAAGGCTAACATCTGGGCACTGTCTCGGGAGAGAGGTCGGTGAAAGAGAAAGTCCTTTGAAGATGCGGGGACTACCCGACCTGGACAGAAAAGACCCTATGAAGCTTTACTGTTCCCTGGGATTGGCTTTGGGCCTTTCCTGCGCAGGCTTAGGTGGAGGCGAAGAAGGCCTCCTTCCGGGGGGCCCGAGCCATCAGTAGATTACCACTCTGGAAGAGCTAGAATTCTAACTTGTGTCAGGACCTACGGGCAAGGACAGTCTCAGGTAGACAGTTTCTATGGGGCCGTAGGCCTCCCAAAAGGTAAGGAGGCGGGACGCAAAGGTTTCCTCGGGCCGGACGGAGATTGGCCTCGAGTGTGCAAAACGCAGAAGGGAAGCTGACTGCAAGACCCACCCGTCGAGCAGGGCCGAACGTCGGCAGCCTTAGTGATCCGACGGTGCCGAGTGGAAGGGCGCGCTCAACGGATAAAAAGTTACTTCTAGGGATAAAGGCTGATCTGCCCCAAGAGTTCAACTCGGACGGGAAGGTTTGGAACTCGATGTCGGGCTCTTCGCAAATGGGGATGTAGTATGTTACAAGGGTGGGACTGTTAGCACCATTAAAGCGGTCGTGAGTGGGTTCAGAACCGTCGTGGACAGTTCGGCTAATATCCGGTGGCGCGGCGTTAGAGCCGGAGAGGAACTTCCATAGTACGAGAGGAAGGGAAGGAAGACTAGGTGTAACAGTGATGTGCCCACGTAAACCGCTGGGTAGCCAAGGGCGGACCGGATAACTGCTGAAGCATCGAAGTAGCAAAGCCCAACAAGATTGAGTGCTTCTTATTACGATTCCCCAGAGCCCGGTAGCACAGCCGAGACAGCCGAGGGTCTCTGTCCTGCGGGAGGGGAGCGAAGAAGTATTGAGAATCCAAGATAAGTCAAGGCAGACGAGCCGTTTATCAGTACGATAGGTGTCAAGTGGAAGTGCAGTGAGTATGCAGATGAGGAATCATAACAGACCGTAGGATTTGAACCTGTTCCTACACAACATGATCAATCGATAGGCACTCGCATTATTTTCATTGTTCAAATGTGTGACAAAATGAAAAAACAAAAAGCTCTGCCTCCCTTTTCCTCATATAGCCAAGGGATGGAGGGCCAGAGCGTCTTTGTGTCCCTTCCAGTCAAGATGGGGCATCACAATCAATAGCCAATTGGCTTTTCTCTCAATACTCTTCTTCGTTCATGGTTTGGTCGATATTCTGGTGACTAGGCGTAGAGGAACCACACCACTCCATCCCGAACTTGGGGGTTAAAATATACTGCGGTGACGTACTAGTAGGGGACGTCCTGGGAAAAATAGCTCGCGACAGAATGTAAAAAGCTTAACACCCCTTATTTTCTTTCCAGATTTGGAAATATGAAAGCAGATCAAAAATAAAAAAATGCAAGGTAAGTCTTATTCAAAACCCCAATTATGACATCTCTTCTCTATCACTTCACACATCGGAACCGCACTGTTTATTTCTTATGATAGAGAGAAACGCGCGTTCATATTCTTACCAGAAATGAAATGGCCTGGGAGAGAACAGGTTACTTTTGAGGTACTCCGGGAACAGATCCAGGGAGACGGGGTGGGGCACTGTAGCTGCAAGGCGTAGAGCAACGTGGCTAAGAACACGGTGTCGGGGGTGGAATCCCTCTCGCCCACAACCTCCCTTTTGCGAAAGGACTGGCCTTTAACTTTTCTTTTTATTATCGTGAAAGATCGAATCTACATATAGAACAAACCGGAATCAGCATATTTGTGTTTTACTCCCGTAACTCTTCCTCAGCCAGGCTTGGGCAGAATAGAAGAGCAAGTACAAAGTATTAGTAGCATAGCAAAAATGCGTTCCTCGTCAGTATATGTTTCCTCGACGGTAATTGTGGCCTATCGGGAAAATCGATGAACTGCATCTTTGCTGCACTGCTCGTACATAATCTGGAATTCTGAATTGGCTATTAAAAGGGATTATCCCGGATATACGCCGAGGTATGACGGCGATTCTCAAATATCGTAGACAGATGTGATGCGATGAGAGAATGCAATAGAACAAAGACAAGCGAAGGGTGACCTACTACTAACGGTTCAAAGCGAGCCTTTAATTCCATCTTCATTTTTAATTAAGAATGAATCAAATCTCCCCAAGTGGATTCGAAACCTACGACCAGTCAGTTAACGCCGACGCTCTACCACTGAGCGATGCAGGAACCAACGGGAGATTAAACTCATGCGTTCACCCCGTTCTAAACCCATGAAAATATGAGTCCGAAGTTCCCTTCGTAACTCAGCGAACTTCGTTAGTCGAGGGCTAGTTCCAGCCTTTTAATAGGGAACCCAAAGTGGCTCTATTTAATTAGATTCCATCTATCTGCCCAATTCCATTCATTTAATATCCCTTTGGTGTCATTGACATAAGAGATGCGCATTTATAGGTCATACGTTTCCAATATATGGAAGTTAAAGAAAGTAATCATTAATAATCAAGAAATTGTATAGAAAAGAAAAAAGGGGTTTGTGATGATTTTTAAATCTTTTTCTACTGGGTAATTTATATACTTATGCCTGAAGGATATTAAATTCGGGTCGTTTTGGTCGCGATCTATAGGATTTCGGACCACATTCAATAGGGCACTCTTATCTCTTCTTCTTCGAGCTGGGTTATGGAGAAGGAACCGAGAAGGAGGGTATCAGCAACAAATGTTTTTATTACGGGACAGATCATGATGTTCATATCGATCTATTATGCGCCTCTGCATCTAGCATGGTAGACCTATACAATAATGTCCTAGTTCTACCCTATCTTTGTTTCATTTCTTCTCAACAATACAAAACTTTTTGATTATGGGTCTACTACCGAAATGCAATGCGTAATCTCAGCATTCAATGTGATTTCTGAATAATCTCATTTTTCAATTATTCAAACCATTGCATTTTACCAAGTTCAAACGTTAGCCGATTAGGTCAACTTTATATGTTTCGATGCACCTCGCCCCCACAACAAGATGTTATTGTAAACAAAGTAGTTTTATTGCGTGGGTATTGGTTACATTGTCTTAATGAAAATGGGTTGGATTGGTATTCTTCTGGATACGGCATAAATCATTCTATTCGATCTAAATCTAATAGGTACCTTGCAACTATAATGGTGCCTTGTGTCAGAATTGAGAATGTATGGCTCGAATTTTTTAGATTCTCTTATTTATCACAGTGTCTACTATTTAGAGAATGCCGTCGCATATTGTCACTAAGAAACTGACAAGAAACATCAGAAAGTCGAAAAAGTCAGAAAAGTCGAAAGGAGAACGGCGCGAGAAAGTGAGGAAGAAAGCGAGTAGAAAGTGAGGAAGAAAGAGAGGTAGAAAGTGAGGAAAGCCAAGCGATGTAGAAACAACGTCCGAAAGGAAGGAGATAAACAGGAAAAGAAGGGACCACGAAAAAGACCCTTCCCCTTATTCGGAAGAAAAGGAGGATCCCGACAAAAAAGTGAAACGGAAGAGTCCGAGTGAAGGAAAGGAAAAAACAAAGCATGAATTCCACTTTCACTTTAAAGAACATGCGATACAAGAAGCACAGTTTACGAAGATTCTGATCTTGCTACCTATCAGTAATGGGGAATTGGGAAAACTTGAAGAGAGAAAAATGAAAAGAATGTTTTTGCTCTTGACTTTGAAAACAACTTGTAACTTTTCTTTCGCTTATAAGCGGTGAATACGTCCATTGCGATAGATAAAAAAATAATCGATTTGAAAATAGTGTACAAAATGAAATGTCACACTATTTATTTTTAACGGGTTCAAGGATGGAAAACAAATAATATCTGTTACATATCCGCCTGTTATCAACTTTTGCGGAAATGATAGAAAGCAAAAGGTCGTGGTACATGACAGAAAAATTTTCCCATGAGAACATATATGATTATTGGGTTTTACCAATGAGCAAAAAAAAAAGCCCACTTGAGCAATGAATTGGATAAGTCGACAATACAAACTCTAGAAGAAAAGAAGAAGAAGAGAGAAGAAAGGAATCTCTTGCTTCTGATATACTTGAAAAAAGGCAAGATTATGCAACGATGAGAATGAGCAAGAATAATTGCCAAAACGCGTATGATCCTTTAGTGAACGGACCGTATCGGGAAACAAGAAAAAACTCTATTCACATACAATCATGAATGATTTAATACTCCACAAATGATTTAATACTTCTACAACTGATTTAATTACTTCTACAGAGAAGAAGATGTAGATTCCATAGAACGTTTTGGATAAAAAGATTCATGAGGCTCTTTTCCTATTTCCTAAAAATCTCGAGAAATTTGAACATGAAACGAATGTCCGCCTTGATGACGAAATTCATCATTTAATTATATTGTAATTTCTTAACGTCAATCGTGATCTTCTATTTTTTTGGAAGAAGAAAGAAGAATTACTGCAGAAAGCTCAAAGCAAAAATCCTTGAGATTTGTATTGACATAATTACAACCAATCCAAATGATCAAACAAACAACTGAAAAAAAATCCAGTGGAATAGAAGAAAGCAGTAAAAAGGTTCTCGACGGTCATACAAATTGACCGTGAATTAGAAGGACTGGATCAAGAAAATGGAGACAGAACAGAAGGAAGATTATGAAAATAATTAGTTTCAGAACGCGAAACGGGTGTGATCTCTATGATAACATCCGGATCCGGATACCGTAATGATAATAGTGACAAGCAGCACCGCAACGAAGAGGGGGCTTTGATACGTTATCGCAACAACCAGATTTAATCGGGGTATAATCCAAGGATCCATTGCGTGCTCAAAACGTAAAAAAGGTATTTGGGAAATATTTCAAAACAAAATGTTCATTCCCGCTTTTTTTGGTCGAATAGACAAAGTCTTTTTTTTCTTTTTTGAGAAAGATTCTTTTTTTTTTCTTTTTTGATAGACTAGATACGATAATTAACGTAGTTTTAGGAATTCAGTGGGGGGAAACCCAGAATCCGAAACTTCCGACTTTGAGGAGGGAGGGAAGAGACAAACATGGGAAAAAAAAAGCGAGGAGAAAAATAAAAAAAGAGGAAGATGAACGGTAACAATATCAGAAATTTGGGATAGCATTATATTGCTAAGACAATAAGAGGTTGATGCTGATAACCCAATCTTTTTTTAGAAAAAACATTGTATTGCCTTCATTGATTACTACTTAAAAAATATGTGGGACGTATGTTCTTATTCCAATTACCCGAGGGTATGAGATTTTGAAGGAATGGAATAGAGAAATACAGTTGAATGCACCTATAATGTTGTTCCACTTATCAGAAACAGACTTTCCCAAGATTGGTTAACAGATGGTATTCAGATAAAGATTTATTTCCTTTTCGTTAAAAACCTTGGCGAAGATCTAATACGATCTCATAAATTGGAGATCCAATGAAAAAAAAAGGAAAAAAGAAACTTTTAGTTTTTTTAACAGTTTGGGGAATGGAACGGAAACTACCTTTTGGTTCTCCCCAGAAAACCAAACTCTTTTTTTAGAACCCATATATAGGGGAACTCAAAAAATAATTAGAAAAAGTAAAAAGAACTCTCTAAAAGTTTCAAAAGAAAAAAACAAGATGGGTCATCAAAATAGTTCGAGTTTAAAACGAGTGCTAAAACGAGTCTAAAACGAATAGTTCTAGTTTAAAAAGAATACTTGGTCTAGTTCTAAACGAACAGTTATAGTCTAAAACGAATAATGAAGAAACTTGAAAAAGTGAACCCAATTTCTTATTTGAAGTGAGAAGGGAAAAGGACATGAACATAAATGAAAATGCAAAAGATTAAAAAAAATAATCAGATATTCACGAATCGACCATTCAAATTCGATTATGAATTGGACAAATGATTTACTCATAGAAAAAAAATGAAAGATCTTTGCTGATTAAGACAATCACAATAAGGAATCAAATGAAGGCATCACAAAAAGGCCAAGAAGAAAAAGTTAAAGCCTATCATGATAAAAGACCGGAATTACCAAAAAACATTGGCAGATTACTTCAAAGAAAAAAATACCCGCTTACTACGCAAATCAAATTAATTTTATGAAATCTTTCATGAAAATAGACATAGATAAGCTGCAATGTATGGTACTTTCTAAGGTTAATGCACAACCTTTAAAAAACAATTATCACTGAACCATTTACAAACGATGAAAGAAATCAAGAAGGAATGATGAAAAACCGAGCAAGACCACGACTTTATGTCGACTCTAAAAAAGTCCTTTTCTAATCCTATATTAGAATGATTTTAAACACTTATCACGACTTATCTCCTTGTACCAAGAATGTATTTGACAAAGTGTCACAACCACTATTTAACAACCATCACCTGGATCTGTACTTCAATATCACGCTCCGGCGACCTATCTTTTTATTAAAGCCAAGATAAGTATTGTATGACACGCGGAATATTTGATTCCAAATCAAGGATAAAAAATTAATAAGGTCTGGAATGAAAAAGGGAAAAATGGTTAAAGGTCATATCATATAATTTTCTCGGAGCAAATGGTCTCGATTAGTCCGAAAAAGGCGAAAAGAGTCAATCCAGGTGGGGGTTTTTTACTATTCAAAAGAACGAATCAATGAAATTGTATTCATATAAAAAAGAAAAAGACCGATTAAATTCATTAACAGGAAATGAAATTTTATGCAGTGGATTATCGACGAGTCGAAGAAAAATAACAAAAAACACTAAGATAGGATCTTTTATCACAGATATAGAAATGCTGGGATAGTAAGGACTCATACACACTGAAAACCCGATCGTTATAGTATTGCTAAATATGAATATTGATGGTTACCTAAAAAAAGGTATTTATTGATACCCATAAAATCGGATGGAAACGATTTGGATTATAGAATTCTTCAGTTTTGCCTTGAACACATAGTGATATTGAGAAACAATGTGAGATTGGAATAATATGCTATTGAGAACAATAGGTATTGAGGATGACCGATATGTATATCGGTACCGAAAGTTTATAAAAATACTAAGATAAGAATCATCCACAAAATTTTTTGATTGGAGGGATTGAATCGAAATGATTCTTAACCATATCAAATTGAACCTTGGTTCTTCCCAGCATTGTGTGCTTTGATGCATATAAGATTAACCGTGGATAATACAAAAAATTACTGCGTTTAATATGATTATGAAATGATATTGTCAAAATCAAAATGAAAAATGAATAGCAAAATCAAATGAAAAAAATATTAGTCAAAATCAAATCAAAAAAATATTAGTCAAATCAAAATCAAAAAAATCTTGTCAATCAAAATCAAAAAAATATTAGTGCAAAATCAAAAAAAATATCTAGTCAAATCAAAATCAAAAAATATAGTCAAAATCAAAAAAATATTAGTCAAAATCAAAATCAAAACTTTAGTCAAAATCAAAAAAATATAGTCAAAATCACAATCAAAAAAATATTAGTCAAAATAAAAAAATATTAGTCAAATAAAAATGAAAAAAATATAGGTCAAACTCAAAATGAAAAAAATATTAGTCAAATCAAACATCAAGATTCCGGTAAAATAGAATTTTCAAAATTCAACCAAGAAAAAGAGGGTCAATCAAATCTTGTGATCAGATCCCACAAAAACAAAACCAAAAGGAAATATCCTCTGAGAGGATTGAACGAGATCAACATTAAAAAAGTAAAAAAAAAAAAACCCAGAACACAAGGAAGGAGAACCTAGATTGTCATGCAAAATTTTGTATTTTTCAATAAGCTGGAGGACCCCTTGATCAAAAAAGTTTTAATAATGTTAGGATATATTGTCTCCTACCTTTAGATTGATAAATCAAAGGGAAATTACTATATCCTCGATTCAAAGAGGAGAGATACATCTGGATGTAATGCTGATCAGAAAGATAAAGCTCTTACAGAA
Organism: Musa balbisiana; assembly: GCA_004837865.1. Lineage (NCBI taxonomy): Eukaryota > Viridiplantae > Streptophyta > Magnoliopsida > Zingiberales > Musaceae > Musa > Musa balbisiana. The sequence continues at coordinate 2,732 of PYDT01000851.1, read as the reverse complement.
TTAATAAAAAGGGGAATGTAATTATCGAACCAATGTCTATCTTTAGAGGGCTGGAAAATTCAGTATATATAAAACATAGTATTTCATTGGTAGCTAAGATGTAAACAACCAAATTAATCGAAAATACATAAAGAACGTATGTGATAAGAAGAATTTTAAAAAATCCCCACGGGACGACAGGGCAATATATTGTGAAGGGGGATCAAGATCATTTATAAAGTTTCTTGTCGGAAATATTCTATTCTCCTAGGACGTCGTAGAGAATTGAGAATTCAATTTGCTTTCAACTTCATTAATCGGATATTGTGAATGAAATCCAGTATTTGCAACGAAAAAAACATAAGAACTTGAACAATTTTTGAATGAGGACAAAGTCTTAATACGGATTTAAATAAATAAGTAAATGCAAATTGTTTCTTTGGCCCCAATGAACGATAGCAGATTTAGCTGTATGAATCGCTATTGGTTTAGTACCAATAAGGTGCGTTTCAGATGTAAGGATAAGTATGTATCCGATTCAGGAATTATTTAATAGAGATTTCTATATATCACATGCGTTTTCAGTAAATAAAAAACCGAAAAGATGTACGCATATGGTGTGTCGTTTGGTACTGATACGTATTTACTTGTGTATCAATTCAATTGATCTAGAAAGAATCTCAGAATATTTTTAGGTGCAAAGAAATCATTTCTCTTTCGTAAAATGCAGAAATATATTAGCCTTTTCTACTCATTATCCTTGTCTTTTCTATATAAAACAAATGGAAAATGTGAGAGATAGAAAACGGATAAATCAAATTTTTGCGTGGTACTAGATTCAAAAAAAATGGCATAATATAATATTATTATTTTATTTTTCCGAGCGGTTAAAATCCATGGCAGCAGAAAAGAAAGAAAAGAAAAAGATAAAAAAGTTTTATGGATCAAAAATTCATCATTTCACTCTTCCACAAGAAGAAAAAGAAGAACAGGGGTTCTGTGACTTTCAGTATTAAGTTCACCAAAGATCGAAGACTTACTTAACATTTGGTAATTGCAGCAAACGAGATTTTTTATCACAAAGAGGTCATACAAAAACTTATGAAAACGTCAAACGTCTGCTGGCTTATTGGTCAAAGAAAAATGAGGGCGTTTATAAGAAAATTAATGACCAGTGGATATTCGGGAGACAAAAATGATCGTTAACTTAAATCGTTTGAATTAGTATTAGTGGATTAGATTTTTTATTTTGAGAACTCTACTTTTGAGGAATTCATTGAAATAATGAATAAGGAAGAAAGGATAGACTGTACCGGCTACAAAAAAAGAGTTCATGATAGTTATAGGGTCCTCACCAAACCCATAAATGCATGGTTTCTTCGACGGAGCGCCCCTTAACTCGATGGTGAAGATGTTATGACTGTGAACCCATATTGGGCTATTTACACAGAGGGAGGGAAAAATAGGGAGGAAAACCGAAACAATTATACAATATCTGCCTATGTAACACGTTGGGATTATTTAGCTACTATGTCACAGAGGCAATAACGGTAAATGCACCAGAACAACTGGAAAATGTTCAAGTACCTAAAAGTGCGGCTGCTAATCGAGTAAGTATGCTGGAGCTGAGCCGTATAGCTTTCTCATTTGTTATGGCTTGGCTTTTATGGCGGATATACGGCGCGCAGACTCACTTGCTTTCTATATTTTCAGAGAGGGGAGAGAGAGATGATATATGATTTATTCGAAGCCGCCACAGGTATGCGATGATGCATAATTATTTACGATCGGAGGAGTAGCTGCGATCTACCTTATGGATGGATAGATAAATGTTTGGATTTTTGCGATTATTTTTTAACAGGAAGTGTTGAATATCAAAAAACTCATTACGCGAAATCCCATTTTTGTGGAAGCGAGTCGAAGGGAGGTGGGCATTATTGGTGTTAGAGGGAGCAAATAAATTGGGTTATCAGGACCGATGTTACGAGTTCGGAACACAATGGAATCTTGTAAAATGATATTATGAGTGTTACAATGAATTCGATTGGGAAGTCCATGGCCCACAAGGGAGATTCGTTAGTCGTTATTTGTCGAATCGTGAATGAGGGAATCTATAAAAATAGTTCAACAGGCTCAGAAGGAATTCCTGGAGGACCCTATGAGAATTAGAAGTCCGACGCTTTGATAGAGCAAAAAATTCCGAATGGAATGATTTGAAATAGATGATTAGTAAAAAACCTTCACCCAATTTTGAATTGTCGAACAAGACTGTACGTGAGAGTGAAGCCCCAAAAGGGGAATTAGGAATTTATTTGATAGGAGATAATAGTGTTTTCCCTTGGAGATGGAAATTCGTCCACCGGCTTCATAAATTTGCAAATTCTTCCTCAGCTAGTTAAAAGAATGAATTGGCGGATATCATGGACGATACTAGGTAGTTATAGATATAATTAGGGGAGAGGTTGATCGTTGAAATGATAATTGATACGGACAGAAGTACAAAACTATCATCTTTTTCATATCGGAATCCTTACAAAGAAGTATTGGACTCATATGGATCTTGTACCCATTTTGACCATTATATTGGGAATACAATAGGGGTACTAGTAATTGGGGTTTAGAAGAGAAATATATGCAGCGATACAACAACGTATTGGGCCTGAATATGCCGGCCCCTGGGATTCTTCAAGCTCTAGCAGATGGAACTAAACTACTTTTAAAGAAGATTCTCCCATCTAGAGGAGATGTTCGTT
>PYDT01001241.1:0-13988 GCA_004837865.1 Musa balbisiana | reverse complement strand
AAGATGGTGACGGTTTTTGCAAAATACATTTCCGTGCTTTTAACCCAACTAAGCCGAGAGACTTATTCAAGGTCACTGCTAACGTTTTGGGTCCCAAATCTTTGGGGTTGCTTTTTCCAATAAACGTGGCTCGACCCCCCTTTACTATTGAAGTGCAGAGTTGCAAAATCTAACCTCCCATGCTTATGAGGTTTGCGGGAGGTAAGAAGTTTGACCCCTCTTATATGGAGGTCAAGCCATCTCAACTCTTCGTTGTCACAGGTGTGGAGGTTAAGAAAACTTGATCGCCTATTATTGTCAAGGTTGAGGCTTAGCACCTAACTCTCTCATTCTACAAAAACACAATACACGTAGTTTAAAACCAATCTTTCACGCGAATAACCTGGCTCTGATACCATTTGTTGGGAAATCGTGGGGGCAACATTCTCATGCGTATGCGAAGAACAAAAAAAATAAAATATCAATCTCCCAATAGATTGTTCGTCGTAATGCGAGGATTGGTACGTAAACATTTCGAAAACAAAAAGCATATAGAATAGATTGTGTTACACCCTAAGGAGCTCATATATCCTTGGTATGCGATCATAGGAGAGGGTGAAGAGGTCAAGCGCCCTTCTCTCTATAGTGATCCAACAAGTAGAGCTGCGACGACGCTATTCGAAACTCCAGGCTTGTTGAGGTGGAGAGGGGGAGAAGAATAAGGGGAGGCAAGCAAAGGACTCAGAGCCTATGAACCCTGAATCCCTCCTATTTAAGAGGTCCTCTGTCAAACACTAAGGATCCTCCCCTATTGGGTATTAGAGCTACATCATTACCCAAAACAATGAGATTAGTGGATCTCTATCTAATATCTGTTATGAGCTTTATTGAATCTCATTCATAGGATCCATAATTAGGAGCTTATTAAGATATCCAAGAAGATAGGGGCTCTGAAGGATATTCATATCCGAAACCTCTACTTATCGCAATGACTACATATGTGTGGGTGACTCTCTAGGCACAATATCGAGCGGGGTGTGAGTTAGACCGGTCAGAACTTCTTATGGTTTAGTGAATTATTATCTCTATAATAATTCACCGACACTCATCGATGTAGATACTAGGCCACTAACGGCGTAGTCCCATATGAGACAGGAAAACCAATCCATGGGACATATCTTACCTTAGTTACCCATATACCTATAGTCCCTCATCCTTAATATCCGAGACCGTAGGCCAAGTATCTAGTATTATTAGACCCATACGGTTTCTACTCGAGTCTCGCGCTAATCGATTTCTCTCGTGAGAAACTCTTTCTCTCTCAATCCGAATAACCTGGCTAGGATTGCTGAGCAAGAAAATGAGACATTTTTCTCCTGACACCAAGAGTGGTGATACTTATCGCACTCAATAGCTTGTAGTTGATTATCACTCTCAATGACCGGTTATACAAGATCTCGGATATCCAAACTATAAGTATGATTTATCAAAGAAGGAGCAATCATACAGGACATCCTTGATCTCAAGTTTAAGGACAGATACACCACTAGGGACTACGGAAATTGTCTCTGACAATAAGACTCATAAACCATTAACATTCCGTAGCAATCCAATCAGTGTGAACTCATTCTCCAAGAATTATGTTACTAGATCCTGTGTTCCCACACGAGAGCTATGAGACCACTGCATCCATATGGACGGGGAGACAGCACATCAGTCGGTATCGGTTATCCGATGTCTTTTTGAGTAACTATGACCAGATTATTTAGGATCTAGTGTAAAGGGGAACTCCGGTCTCATGTTCGTGATCTCATCACGATCCAATTCCCATTGAACAAATCAATGAAAATCACAAAATATACATGCATATATGCAATAGTCAAATAAAGTTAATAAATACCAAAATATAACCATAAGCAAAAAAATTCTCGTGTGTCAAGTCACACATGCCATCACTCACGTGATGACTGTTGGGCAACTATGACAAGATATATAGGAAGATCATGCTCAAAGCATGCTAGTTGAGGAAAAATCTTATCCCACTTTGAGAGAGACCTTAAAGGCATAAGTTAGGCCCACCTAAACCCTCTTGGAAATACTTCTAAGGTGTATACCTCGAAAAATATGACCCACATAAAGTGAGGGCACTTATTGAGGATATAAAGGTTAGGAAACTCGACCCCCTTTAATTTGAGGTACATAGGTTGCAAAATTAACCTCCCAGTTGTTGCGGTTGCGGGAGCGAGAAGCTTGGACCCCCATTGTCGAGGCATGGAGGTCAAGAGTCTCGACCGCTCGTTGCTAAGGTGTGAAGGTTGAGCACCTAACACCCTCATTATCGAGGTTTATAGAGATTGGGAAACGATCCCCCTGACATTCAAGGTTGCCAGAGGGTAGGGAAACCACCTCCTAGTGCCTGTCTAAGGTATGAAGAGATTAGAAATATAACCCTATCATGGTCGAGGTGATAGGTAGGGAATTGCGTTGTGCCGTAGCCCAGCTTATAGCCATGTCAAGGATGAGGCTTGGGCTTCCCATAGCCCAACCGATGACTCCAATAATTGGCCTCGATGATAAGTGAAAGAGGAGCCCACCTCAATTCCTCCTACAGCTCGTCTTGACACAAGCAGAGGGTTAAGGTTAACAAGGGAGTGAATCTATAGCATCTACGTAGATAACATAGTCTTGGGCGAATCCATAGTGACTTGTCTTTCGAGGTGGGTCCCTCAATGAATAGTAGAGGAGGAGGCTGGCCTCGATAATGAGCAAAAGAGGAGCACTCGGCTCTCTTCATATCTTGCCTCAACGAATAGCGGAAAGAGGGTAGGTAGATAACAGAAGCACCTCGTAGCATCCCCTTGAGATTGATGTAGGTCCATGGGTGGTCTCACCAATAGAGTCATAGCCATAACAATGGGTCACTGGTGATCCCACAACTTAGAGATTCTTATCTTCTTAGGGCCTTATTCGATGGAGCCATCCCATCACCGATCTGGGCAATCGGTGGCGTGTGATGAGTGGAGATGTAAAGTGTGTGTGGCATCGACGATAGCACTTCGACCACTTCTGCCACAATGGATGATGACCCAGAGCACATCGAACCGGTTCCTTCATGGCGTATCCATGCCACCCTCTTGCACCACCTACTTCATGTTCATGTTCATGTCCTCTCTCTCGACGAGACAAGATCCCATATTGGAAATCAAGAGATGATTCGACCCTAATCTTTGTCACAATGAACAGAAAAGAAAGGGGCGACGTTGAAATTTTGGTGAATAACGACTAAGTCGACACTGTACCCAATATAGGAAGGATGTGTAGATGTGTTCTGTTGAGTTTTATTGAGCACTTTATATCAGGCCAATGGGTCAATACAACTTAATCCAATCTCGAATGGATAGAGCTGCCAATATGGCTGCTTGAACTGGGGGGCAAAGGCAGTGTCAAGTCGCGGTCCAGGCTCGTCTCCAGAATCAATCGGAGGTAGAGCAAGGAGTTGCTCTTTCCTCCCGTCGGGTTTGCGCTCCTTCCTGCCCAAGTTCCTGCACAAGTTTAAAGTCAAGAGGGGGATTTCCCAACTCGCCCTCTAAAGCTTAAGTCAGTGTTGAGTGATATAAAGGAGTCTGAGTGTTCGAAGTTCAACCTTGACGGTGGTCAAAAGGTTGGCTTTATACCCGCGAATGAATGCGATCATATATGGTCCATTAATGGTTGTTAAACCTCGGGCGACCGACTCGTACCTTTTGTTTGTGGGCGTTGACAACCTACAGGATCTGCATCGCGCGTGGTGTCGGGGGTTGTTTGAGCTTTTTGGAGTGATTTGTCTTATGCAATATAATCTTGTACGACGTTATACCAATGTAGGAGCAAGCGACAACTTGTCGAGTCCAAGGTATGCCTCGATGCTGTTGCACCATGTTCCTGAGACTCCACATTGGCAATTGATATGATTATTGACTATTATCACGAGGGGTTAGCTACCAAATATGTTATATCAAGTTCTATGACTAGACAAGGAGCTAAACAAAATAATACACCTTAAATGTACCTTAAGGAGACAGTGGATGATATAGTTATGAGATGGACGAGTCTGATAGAGGGCATGTGATGTGAACATTGGCGAAGATGGAAATGATGACTATGAGGTTAATACATGGAAGAGTACATTTAGATTATCACTAGGAGAAGGGGAGGCATCGGAATAAGTTGAGTGTGTAAAACTTAAGAGCCCATCGAAAGGACTACTAGGTATTGCATTGCTCCGTACCGCTGAGGCATGAATCAAAGACCCACAATGAGACAGGCTTCAAGAATGAACAAATAACAGACACTATTGCTACTGGAGATCAAACATCCAGTGGAAGCCTCGGTTCGTACAAAGGTAGTCTCCCTACAACAACAGTGGGTCTGTTGGCAATCCATTCGCCAGATCAGCCCAAGGTCCACCTCATCGTCCAAAGCGGATGAAACCCCTTAGCCAAAAACATCTGAGCTTAATGCCACACTCGATTGTCCGAACTTTTTTAGATGGAGTGTTAGAGCTACTCTACCTAAGATTATCCACTCTGCATGACTCCTAATAGAGCCTACCTTCAATAAGTTGTCGCGAGTAAACTTCCTTGCTCGAAATGATCTCTTGAAGATTAAGTAGACTGACCTATCCTCTATTATCCAAAACAAGATTCCCAATTACTTCTCCCCTCCACCTAACATGGGCTGTGTTGGAATAAGCGATAACATACTTGCGGACCTCTTCGGAGAGCTCCGAAGTGCACCTTTAGATGGGACACAAATGATAGGGAGGAATATCATTGATTAATTATTCATTCGCATGTAACCGCCATGTGATATCCAAACTAGAGGAGATAGAGCTATCCTCCATCGGTTTTCATGTGAATAGAGTCTAAGTAGATTAATACAATTATCTAGGCAACCTGTTGGCCATATAGAGAAAATACCTATCGAAGATATAGGCAATTGAGGCTTATCTCCATAAAAAAAATCATAAAATATATATTCCTTTATGACCATGTATAAAGACTCATTGTTAGGCAAATTATAGATGGTCACTTTTCAGTACTCATCACTATTGTGTTCCTATGATATACGAGTTCTCATAGTGTTCAAAAATATATGGGCAGGGAAGATTGTTATTGAAATCCTAGTAAGCCGCTGTGTTTAGACCAGTGAATAGTATTGTTTAAGGTGCATCCGATATGAAAATATTAAGCTCTAAAGTGTCACTTGTTACAACAAAAAAATGAAGGTCGGGAACGAGAGTTTCCCTGATGCCCAATTAGTAAGTCAAAAGAAGTGAGTGTGATGATGATATTAAACGAGGAGTATCTTATAATGTGTTAAAAATAAACTTTTAACATATGAATAGAATATTCTATAAAAATATTCGATAAGGAGGAACGTTATAACAATCTTACTTGATATTTTCTTCACATTGGCAGCGGATTCATAATGGGGATAACTAAAATATTATATATAAATATATATATATATCTATTATATATATATGATTATATATTATATAGATATATTATATATATATATATATATATAATATATAGATATATATATATATATATATCTATATATATATGATGGAGGGATATCTCCTATGAAAAACCCACCCAATTTCTCTACCACTCGATTCCATATGCTCTTCGCTCATGAGTGAACACTTCAAAGTCACCATAAGTAAACTTTCTCATCGCCAACTTACTACAGGATCTACATTCAATTCAATCTGGTTGATCAAATAGAAGACAAAGGAAACAGTCTTTACCATCTGTAGCTTCCATCGGGATTAGAAGGAGATGCAAAATACAAATACATTTTAAGACAGTGTTTCGAGGAAAAAGCAATTGCAAAGCAATGGAAGAGGGATTCCATGACCACAACTACAGCATGAATTCAATCTGTGTAATTCTCCAGTCCATCCCACCATCCTCGCTCTCCATTGGCACGAATTCAATCGGTATCAGGTTGCCATGTTACAAACGGAAAAGAGTCATTAAAACTTGGGGCATTCATCCACAACAATAATTGCAACGCCGCGAAGGAACTAATTGTAATCCACTTCAAGTAAGAAATTGGAAGCGCAAGCAAGACTCCCTATCGAGCCAGAAGCGTGAGTGCCTTCCCATTGAATGCGTCCAGATGTGGTGCATGGACACCCCAACCAACATACAGTGGCCTTGGGGACCTAAGTCAAGTCTCTTACCTTAACCACTCCCACATTGATATCGACTCTTAAAATTAATTTATGATGAAAATCTTAATTTTCATGTACAAAGAAGTCAAATATCATGCGCCTGTACTAATATCGACTCTCAAAGAATATACTTTGTACAGAGATTACCCAACCAATACATATATTACATTGTACTAAGGTCGGTCTACTCTCAAATCAAAGTAAAAGAGTTCCGAGCCAAAAATGGGTGACCATAATTATTGCAAAGCAATTTCTTGATGGCCACTTTGTTATCAAGTCCTTCATGTTTTCACCGGGTCAATCAGAATAGTCCGTCTTTGTGAAAACGAGTATCAGACATACCCTTGATTTACGTGTTGATGTAAAGCTGCAATTCCCTTCGTTTATGGTAAGAGAAACAAAACACGCTGTCGCTCATTTGTGCTGTTTATTTAGAGGGAGCTTAGTATTTTACTCTCCTGTATTGCCTATTAAAGAACATCATTCTTCTCGTTGAATGGTTTTCACGGCCTAATAAACGCACCACGCCCGTTCGTTCTCTCTCTCGCGTCCCCCCCTCCACGAGGTGTGTAAAAAAAATAGGCGAGGAGGAGACACCCTTATAAAACGTGGTGTGGGTTGGCCTGGTTATGGAGGAGGCAGTCCATCCCGTCTTATGTTGTGTCCCGCCTCCTTATGCAACGACGACAAACGCCCACAGCCATCATTGGCCCCACCCTGCCTCCACCCAAACCTCCATCCGCCTCCATCCTCACCGCGGTCTGTCCCACGAACGGTCCATTCACGCATGCCTTCCAGTTAAAGGACCCCACGAACCGACAGGTGGAACCCCGCACTCTTCGGCGCCAGCTATTAAAACGTGACAGGCAAGCGCTGGGGCGTTTTTGGAGGAGGGTTGTTGTGGCGAGGAGACAGACCCTCAGAAGCCTAGCACAGAGAAAGGGCGGGATGGAGGAAGACAGAAAGAGAGATGGAGGGGGATGAGAGGAGCGCCGCGAAGTCTCCAGGTCGCCGGCAGCGGCTACGAGGAGACAGAAGCTCAAGGCTCGCCGCGACGTGCAGTTTTCTGCTTCCAGGGCTGGACGGAGCCCACGATGGAAGGTTCTCGCGGACTTTCCGTGAGTCTCCGGAAGACCCTCAGATCCTAGCAGAGAAACGGAGGGACGGAGGGAGATAGAGGAGACTCGAGGGGGGATGGAGGAGGAGCTCCGCGGAGTCGCACGGTCTCTGGCAGCGGCTACGAGTGACGGGCTCAAGCTCGCGCCCGCCGTGCAGTGCTGCTTACCGGGCTGGAACGGAGCACCACGACAGAAAGCGCCGCCGCGATCTTTCCGTTTGAGTCTCTGGGCTCCCAGGCTTCTCGGCAGGGAAAAAAACCCGGCGGCCAAGAAGTGATAGCCCGTTCGCACCACGGTCTCGGGTCACGTGCAGTGGTTCTTTTCCTACTCTCGATTTTTGATTCGTGTGATCAAGAAAAAGAATTTGTCAACCTACAATAGGGACGATCGGGTTACGAATGCTAGGTTATTGTGATTAATGGCGATAATTTGAAGGGCCTCGGTGGTGGGATGGCCACATGAGGTCGTACGGAAGAATACGATGAGGAGTCGCACGTTCGTGAAGGTGGCGGTGGACGGGACACCCTACCTCCGCAAGGTCGATTGGAGGAACTACGGAGGGTACCAAGAGCTTTTGACCGCCATCAGGACGTGTTCCCTCCTGCTTCACCATCGGTGAAAGTTCTCATTCCTTCTGTACAAACTTTTTGGGACCCTAACTGTTGTAGCTGAGATGGAGTCTTCTTGAGTTTAACGGGATAATTTGAGCAGAAACACACGGCAATAGGTTGGTAGATTCTAAAGTGCAACGGGAGTCAGCGAGTATCTTCCTACTTATGAAGACAAAGCACTGGGACCTGGAGCTTGATTGGAGATGTTCCCTGAAGTAAGTTTTCTATGAACTCTTGAAAAAGGAATGACTGCCTGGCCTGATAGATTTATCATGCCCAACCCTTTTTCACAATTTTTCTTGTTCCACACCAAGACTAGACATGGGTAAACATTTTTTATGTGGAAGATTGGCGTTGATCGTGTGGATCACTACTAGGAGCTTATACGAATTGATAACTGAGGGCAACTTTATGTACTAGGCCATTAATAAAGTACCAAGCAAACAAGTCATAGTCTCGGGGTTGCTTGTACACAGTAATCTCTTAATCACTTAATGATGCATGTCTTTTGGATCAGAAAAAAAAAAAAAATTCTATAGAAAAATGTTTCGGATTGAAAAACGGTAGTGACATTTCAGAGCCAGTAGTTTACAGGAGGTCAAAGAGAGTGGAAAGACAATAATAGGATATCATTTCTTTTGTTTCGCTCCGTTCTGATCTGTCTTTGTCTTAATGGAATTTATGTCTTTTGAATTTTACTTATATTTCTGTTGGTCTAGCGATATAAGAAGGAAAGACTGACAATTTTAAAAGACCTTGAGGTTTAGCGGTTCTCACTCATTATTGATACAATAATCGCTCGTTCTCTTGTGGGGTAGGGTGCTCCATATAGGTAATTTTATTGTTAATTATAAATATGATACTAAGTGGTGGATTATACAAGGTTGTTTAATTCTTGATTTGTCACTTGAGAGATTGGTGGTGTGATTAAGGTTAACAGCCCAGTATTCAAAAATTGAGATCAGTGCTAAGAGTGGGTAAGAAGGGCAATGACATTTCATTATCAACTAGCAACCCATCAAGATGCAATAGGATCAACGGCGAACACACTAGGGCATTTAGCAGGAGAGTATGAAATGTACATAGCCTTCATAAGGCATTACTAATAAAGCCAAGAAATTAATAAACGAGAGTTTTGGAGATGGCTAGAGATGGATCTCATGCATTTCGCAATTTAGGTCCTTGTTGGACCCATGTGATATTTATCATGGATGAGGAGATATTTTCCTATGTGGTTATTTCAAAAGACGCATGACAAGCCCCAAAAGTCAAAGGAGAAGTCTGCAGATAATTGAATCTTAAGCATATATGGATGATATTGATTCTATATGTGGAAGAGACAACGGCTTTTAGGTCCTTTCAAAAGCTTCAGTGTGCATGTATAATCTCTAGATAACAGCATTTGTGTACATATCTCATAAGAGTATGTGGACACGCTTCAAACAGGGGGAATTAATACCCCAAGAATTTTGAATTGGCCTCTAGTGGGACACTTCAGCAACCCTGAGAGATACTCATGACAACTCAAGATGGGTGGACTGCTTAGAAAGTCTCGGGTTCTGACAGTGGAAAAGCAATTAGGCGAACACAAATCGATGGGTCCTTTCGGTGGAATTTGTGTAGGGAAGGGAAAATTAGAGCAAAGAGTTTGTTTTATAACAAGTTTGGTTAAATAAATATACATAAGTAGGTTAAATCTGCTTGGTTCCAGAATTGGCCATCAAAGGTATTGACAAAAAATTTGGACTGTGTGTAGGTTATTATGTATGATCTTTTGAGAGGCGTACATCAACTATCCATTTTTCAAGGGGTATATATGAAAAAAAAAAACATGGTTTTAAATTGACTTGAAGGCCATCCAACCAAATTGACTATACTCAGCATCATCCAAACGTGAATTAATAGAAAAAGAATGTGATTTATTCTTATAAGGGCATTACAAACAATGGGGGTGAGTGCTTAGTCCAGTAAAGATCAGGAATCTTCATAAGAAGTCTTATAGTTAAGTGGTGTGTCTCAGGGACATAGCAATTTTGGTGGAACCTATGGGATGCTTCTTACAATATTTTACAAACAGAGATGGTGGATAGGATGCATACCCCCGTAGGATGCCGACAATTCTCATGACAATATGTGGGCAGATATGTTTGTGGGTTATGATAGAAGTTATTGGGTGACCTGTGAAATTGTGGACTTTGAAATTGGTGACACTGACCCCGAAAAGTCAGAACTTTGTTTCTCTAGAACATGTTGCCTTAATGAAATACTGAAAAGTGAAACCTTACAGTGTTGAATTTCATTGCACATGTGTCGGATATTTCACCTATATTATATATTTATTGGTAAATCTCACGAACCATTATATAAGGAAAGTTTGATGGATAATACAAATGTGTGCTTAACAGATTTTTATATAGCTAAAAAAGAAAAGCGTGATCTGTAGTAGTGCATTTGTCAGTAATCAGAGCAATCTGTTTTCGTAGCAGAATGTTGATCATCCGTAAGCGTCTGCGTGTGATGAGAGCCGGAAGCCATTAATCTGGGTATACTTTTTCCTTGCCCTTTTAAATTTTGTTGTATAGTCTACAACTGAAATTTGCAGTCAAACAGGGTGTCGATGTCGTTACACTGCAGGCATCTATAAACAGCCTTCCGGGTGACAATGATCTTAATAATGTTTCCCTGTTCCAGGCGATAAGCCCAAGGACAAAAAACGTGTGAAAGCTTTTTTTTACATCTCAATAAAATCCTTTGGCTTTTCTGCCAAACGACAAAGACATGCATGTGCGGGGGAGCTTTGTCACCCTTTTTCTGAGTTGCTCTATTGGGTCATGATTCAATCAATCCTAACAAAAGGTAAGAACTTTCCTCCAGTTGTCACCGGCTAAAATCTGAAACGAATGCATGTCTGGAGGTTTCAAGCAGCTTCCATTTGTTGTTTAGCAGTCTTTCTTCATCTGGAGTGTCTTCAATACTCTTTGATTCATGGTCTTTTGATTGTGGTAGAGCAACCTCAAGCTCATCCCTAATGAGGTGAGAGCATCAAGATAGAAGAAATAAAAGCTGCTGATCCCAATCCTGATAATAGCATCGGTTCCGACCTCTGGTGGGGTAGGGCCAAACTGAGTGGCCCCGTTATGAGATGCACGGTAAAGGAAGCAGGGGGGAAGTACATGTACGCTGATACAAGCATGCTTCTTCTTCATCTCATCATACAATAATGGAAAATTTAGTTGGGCTGGCTGGTGGTGGCTGGCTGGCTGGCTATTGTGTTCCGATCACAACAACAAGAAGCCGAAATGCCAAATGTTCGGGTTGGTTGGCTGGCAGAACACTTTTATAAGTCTGTCGATATATATCTCTTTGGATGAAGCTGATGTTTAACTTTGATTTACTTCCTCGTTCCTGTGTTGTTTAATCTTGCATATTTGTTTCATAATCTGCTGCGCTGATCGGACGCTTGAACGATGAAAACGCTTTCTCTGTGTCTTTTAGGTGGGACTCTAAAGTATAGCTTTGTCTTATCCTTTGACCAAGTGATGTGATAATTTCCCTGACGGCGGGCTGTTGCTTGAGCGTCCTTGTAGATATTCCTGCCACCTAATAACATGAAAAATTTATGTTTCGAGATGTGAAAGTTTAGTGTGGACGAGTCTACGAGATATTGCGAGAAGTCGCTTAGCGTCGTAGGGGCGTCATGTGCTGTGCATTTGTATGCCCTCCCCGCTCCGACTGGGGTGTCAGGGCCTTGCATAAGTTGTACAATCATATCGCCGATATGTTGGATGTCACGGGGAGGTACGCCAGCGTAGTTTAAAGGGTCAGAATACAGTCTAATAACGGTCATAAACAAGTCCGCAACTGCCAGAGAGGGGACAACGCATAATACAAAGAGACGGCCGGGTAATGAGGTCACCCGTCTCCCCATCAAAAATCTATGAGATGGAGAGGGAGGTCTCCGTCAAAGTTTCACTCCCTTCAAGAGGCGAGAATGAAGGACAAAGGAAAAGGCAAGCCCTATTTGTCCGTCTCCCTAAAGTGGGTATTGGGGTGAGTTGAGGGGATGGAAACAGGGACAACAAACCAGTTATCCAAAATGGCCTCATATGACATGGCATCTTTCCAACTGAAGCAAAGCAGAGGCACATGGTAAAGCTCGTTTATGACCTCCGACTCGTGTTAGATATGATCGAGGACAAAAAAAGTATACTTATTTCGATTATTTTTTTTCCTCCATCCTTCTGTGTGTTCTTCTCTTGTACTAGCTCTCCTTCCGCTTTACCTCATTGCCCGAGCTCATACCACGTTCAAAACGGAAAGGTTGGGGCCTTGTCCCCCCAAGTAAATTCTCCATCATGCACACAAGGTTGGTTTAACGCCCCTCTCTTTGTCCAAACCTCGTAAACTTTCTGCCCCCCAACGATAGATTACAGTTTAAAGACAACAAACACAAAGAAACATGTACGAAAAAGTACACCGTAACCTTATTTGGGCATGCAGCTGACGAGCCTCCCCTTCGTGACGCTCGTTGGTTGAATTCGGCCCTGGACATTCTAAAACGCGAATATCTATGGGACGAAAGTCATGCCAAAAAGCTTTTCAGGGTGAAGTCTGGCCCGAATAATAAGAGTTGCAAGTTGAGCTAGTCTCCACATGACTGTCTAAACCGAATCACTACGTATAATGTAATTCGATTTCATGAGCTGTGGGTTCTCTTGGATCATAACTCCAATCATATCCTAAAAACTGACAAAGAACATGAGGGGTGACACGTTGCTTTTCCTTCACACACGGCCTACCGTTTAAAGTTCATCCCTGGTTCAATTTTCAGGTGGACTAATTCCATGTCCGCTACAGGCTAGGACAGAGACATCCAAGAGTCAACGTGACCTGGCTGCTATCTATCTCGAGAAGGACGACATCCAACTACGAATTTTGACCGATTTGTTCCAATCTTTAACCATCCAATGAAGAGTCGTGGTTGCAAAAAACAGTGTCACGGTAGCTAGTCTTTGTTGTTTCCTTCACTTTTATAGTGTTCCGCTACTATTTTGGTTATACTGTGCTTCTAATCATCCCAGTTGTCTTAATCGCATGTATTCATATCATCATGGAGTAACCAGGCTGTCCTCTCTCTCTCTCTCCTCTCTCTCTTCTCTCTCCTCTCTTCCACTGCCCTCATCGTTTCGCTTGAATAACTGTTTCTTTTCTGATGACGTTTCTAATTATTAGTTACGAATAAAGGTTTTAGTCTCCTGTACGTTTTCTCGGCTGGGGAAAGGGGACGGGTCTGGATTTGTGTGAAGCTGGTGAATCCTCAATTGGAGGTGTCTTGATAAGAATATCCTGCAGTTTGTTTCCTTCTCGTCTTCTCCCCTATATTCTTTGCTCTTTTGGATTTGTTTCTTTCCGATTGAAAGCACACTTTGGAGGAATCTGCACGGTCTAAAGATAAATATTTTCGTCCTCTTCGGACATGCCTATGAAATCTAACTTTCAAGTTACCTTTAGTTCATACATTGAAAACAAGATAGAGAAGTGGATATGTCCACTTGCTCCTCTCTCTCTCTCTCTCCCTATACATAGTATAGCCGCTCCGTCTCTCTCTACTCTACCATCTCCAACTCCAAACCATGCAGTCTCTCTCCGACCAACCCCTCATACACCATCTCCAACAATTTGAGTTCAAGACCCTCACCGAGGTTCCCGACTCCCATGCAATGGCCGTCGTACCGACCATTCTACGGCGACGACGCGTCCCGGTAATCGACCTAGCGTTGCCCGATTGCCGCAGTCTAATCGGCCAAGAATGCGAGAGTGGGGGGCGTTCAGATCAACCGGGCACGGCGTCCCTGTGATCTCCTGGACAGCCTCGAGGCACAGACGCGCCGCCTGTTCTCTCTTCCCCACCGGTCAGAAACTTAAGGCGGCCCGCACCCCGGTGGCGTGACGGGATATGGCATTCGCTAACATCTCCGCCTTCTTCTCCAAGCTCTTCGGTCCGAGGGCTGACCATAGTGATCCATCACGACGAAGGCCGCAAACTCTGCACGA
>PYDT01000880.1:0-13988 GCA_004837865.1 Musa balbisiana | reverse complement strand
TGCACACTATCCCCTTCAACCTTATGACGAAATGTGGCAAAAGGAAGGACAAATCATGGACCGACCCACGCTCCACCCCTTAGGAACTACCGGATCACCCCAAGGACGCCTGGGTGGTACCGACTCTCGCGGCCGCCACCGAAACAGTGCTTTACCCCATAGTCCAGTAAACTGCTGCGCCTCAACGCATTTCGGGGATGAACCAGTAGTTATGGGTTCGGTGGCATTCAAACCTAACCAAAATCTCATCGCTGATCTTCAACATCAGTCGGTTCGGACCTCCACTTAGTTGCACCCCGCCTTATCCTGGTCATGGAAGATCCCCGGTTCGGGCCATAAGCAGTGGACAATCGGCCCTTGAAGAACTCGCTTTCGCTACGGCTACGTGGGTTCCCACCAAGCAACTCCTATGAGTGCCGGCTCATTCTCAACAGGCACGCGGGCAGAAATTCACAGTCTCCCCCATGCTTGGTTTTTTTTCGGAGCTCCACGGTTTCCTGTTATATTTCACCCCCGATGGGGGTTCTTTTCACCTTTCCCCACGGTACTACTTCGCTATCGAGTCACCAAGGAGATTTAGCCTTGCAAAAAAAGGGGGTGGTCTTGAGGATTCACACGGGATTCCACGTGCCCCATGCTACTCGGGTCAGAGCGTCAAGCTTAGTGAGCTTTCGGCCTACTGGACTTTCGCCATCTAGGGTGCAGCATTCAGTCCACCGCTTGACCTAGCAGCACGACGCCTGTATTGCTCTCCCACAACACGTGTCCGGTTTAGGCGGCTCCCATTTCGCTCGCGCTACTACGGGAATCGCTTTTGCTTATTCCTCTGGCTACTAAGATGTTTCAGTTCGCCAGGTGTCCTTGCCCACTGCCCATGGAGTCACAGCAGTTCGAAGGTTGACCTATCGGGAATCTCCGGAGCAGCTTATTTTCAACTCCCGAAGCATTTCGTCGCTTGCTACCCTTCATAGTCTCTGGGTGCCTAGGTAGCCACCGTAAGCCTTCCTCGTTTGAAACTGCCATTAAACGTAAGGCTATGCATCCTAAGGTGCGCTAAATAGAAAGGATATTATCAACGTCCATGAATGATAAATCATAATCGAAATGCCGATTGGGGTGCTATCATAGTATCGCTACGTTCAGGGCTGGAGATAAGGGACTCGAACCATGACATCCGCCACAGGGAAAACACAGCCTCGCAGGCCTCCCGATAATTCTACATAGAGGCCAAAGATAGACAAGAACTCCCCCCCGAAACACGCTTACAACTTTCATCGTACTGTGCTCTCCAAAGAGCAAACTCTTCTCAAATCTCAAAAAGGCTGAGTTTGGAATCCCATTCTAAGGCATTCTGTGGTTCCGGAGAATCAGATACGGAGAACAGGAACGGAGAAGCTCTCCTCCCTTTTTCCGCACGACTCTTGGTCTTAGAATGCTGGTTTTAAGAACGAGTGTGCCCCCTTCTCCGACCCTTACTGACCAACCGGAGAGGCGGACGCCTAATGCGTTCCAACTTATTGAACAGGGGGTCTATGGTACGGTCCGTGACCCCTGGATTGCCGAAGGCGTCCTTGGGGGATCTCGTAGTTCCTACGGGGGGTGGAGACGATGGGGCGGTCCATGGATTTTCCTTCCTTGCCACATTTCGCTCAAGGGGGAAGGGCGATTAGGGCATCAAGTATTCGCAAGGGCCACTTGACTCTTCCCAGGAGACAGATGAGGGAACCCTAGGAGAGCCCCGATCCAACTTCGATCCATTGTACGACTCCATACTAGATCGACAAACTGCAAATCCTACCTCCTCTAGTTAGTGACAGCCCATCCTTTTGTCTCAGTAGAGTCTTTCAGTGGCATGTTTCGGTCTTCTTCCCCATACTTAGAAAAAGTGAGCCACCGGTTCAGGTACCAGATACTACATTACCGCCGGCAATAGAACATCCAACCCGTAATCGCAACGACCCAATTGAAGAGCGGAAGCTCTACCAAATGAGACTATATCCCCCGAGCCAAGTGGAGTATGCATGTGAAAGAGTCAGATGCTTCTTCGTATTCTTTTCCTGCCGCAGCTGGGCCCCGGAATTGACCAGCGACCTCGCCCGTGAAGTAAATCATCGCACCTACGATCCACCCAATTGAGAGAGAATCAATAGATTCTTTTTCGGGAGCGATTCATCCTTCCGAACGCAGCATACAAACTCTCCGTTGTACTGCGCTCTCAGTGGGTTGTTCCCCTTTCCCTTACCATGACAAGTTTGTGAAATAACTCGATGGGAAGAAAAAAGAAGGCGTAAGAGACCCCCGGCCCAACCATGGGACACTTAAGATCCTTTTTACACCTGCTCCATTTAGAGGCAAGAGATAGATAAATAGGACCACATCCATTGCAACTGATCGGGGGGCCGATGTAGGGGGACTGAGGGGGCGAAGACCAAGAAGTGAGTTATGTAATACCAAAGCATTCTTCTATGGCTAGATCAATCTCCTGGTCCCTGCGGAAAGGAAAAGAAGTCATACGTTCTTCCATTTCGGGAAAGGGAGGATTAGGGAAATCCATTGATTGCTGCGTTCGCAGACCCCGGGGAAAAGCATGAAAAAAGGCTCGAAGGTACGATCCCTCCGTCACCCCAGAATGAAAGGGGCGACTCGTAGTTCTTGGTCTGTGAAGATGCGGGTCAGGTGCTCCATTTTCCGTGGTAGGTGTCTCCAGTTTCCATTGAGCCGAACCTAAACCTGGCTCGAGAGATAGCTGGCCATACATGATAAGGGATGTATGGATTCTCGAAGAAGAGAGGAGCCGTGGTGGTCCCCCCGGACCGCCCGGATCCCACGAGTGAATAGAAAGTTAGATCTACGTGGATCTCACATGAATCGCCCAATCTATTTCCTCCTGAGGAGACAGGTTTGGTTTCAAATCTCGATTCGAAACGGGGAGGAGTACGCATGCTAATGTGCCTTGGATGATCCACATCTCGGGTCAGGCGCTGATGAGCACATGAAAATGATATACATGGCAGCTGAGAGCTCAAGCCCAGGCACAACGACGCAATTATCAGGGGCGGCGCTACCATGAGCTAATAGCCGTCTGTGGGACTCCCATGTGGGAGGCCTGCTATGCCAAAAGGAGAGAAAAAACCCATCCCTCTCTTCTTTTACGTCCCCATGCGCACACGGGGAGGTGACAGGGGACGTAAAAAAGGGGATCATATCAACTAACTGTTCCGCCTAGATATAAGTCATGAGCTGGTTATTACTTTCACCGTCGAGAAACGATAAGAAGACTTCCATAGCCAAGCTTAGTCAGGACGTAGCTCGCTTCTTTTTTGTGTGGGTGTGAAAGACAGTGTCAAAACCAAAATCCCACACAAGCCTAAGCATTAGCTCTCCCTGAAAAGGAGGTGATCAGCCGCACATTTTCCAGTCGGCTACCTTTGTTACGACTTCACTCCAGTCACTAGCCCCGCCTTCGGCATCCCCCTCATTGCGGTAAGGTAACGACTTCGGCATGGCCAGCTCCCATATGTGTGAAGGGGTGTGTTAAAGGCCCAGGAACGAATTCACCGGCCGTATGGCTGACCGGCGATTAATAGCGATTCCGGCTTCATGCAGGCGAGTTGCAGCCTGCAATCGAACTGAGTGACGGTTTTTGGGGTTAGCTCACCCTGCGGATCGCGACCCTTTGTCCAGGCCATGTAGCACGTGTGTCGCCCAGGGCATAGGGGCATGATGACTTGAGTCAATCCCACCTTACTCCGGCTTATCACGGCAGTCTGTCAGGGTTCCACACTCAATGGTGGCAACTAAACACGAGGGTTGCGCCAGAGTTGCGGGACTTAACCCAACCCAACCGACGGCACGACGCTGACGACAGATGCACCACCTGTGTCCGCGTTCCCGAGGCACCCCTCTCTTCAAGAGGATTCACGGCAGTCAAGCCCTGGTAAGTTTCTTCGCTTTGAATCGACTTAAACCAATGCTCCACCGCTTGTGCGGGCCCCCGCAATTCCTTGGAGTTCATTCTTGCGACCGTACTCCCCAGTGGCGGGTACTTAAACGGCGTAGCTACAGCACGCACGGTTCGTACGCACAGCGCCTATATCCATCGTTTACGGTAGGACTACTGGGGTATCATCCATTTGCTCCCCTAGCTTCGTCCTCAGTGTCAGTGTCGGCCCAGGCAGAGTGCTTTCGACGTTGGTGTTCTTTACGATCTCTACGTTTCCCGCTTCCACCGGAACTTCCCTCTGACCCTACCGTACTCCAGCTTGGTTCTTTCACCGGCTGTCCAGGGCTTTGCAGCCCTGGGAATTGACGGCGGACTTGAAAAGCCACTACAGACGCTTTACGCCCAATCATTTCCGGATAACGCTGCATCCTCTGGTCATTACCGCGGCGGATGGCCAACAGGTAGCGATGCTATTCCTCAGATACCGTCATTGTTTCTTCTCGAGAAAAGAAGGTACGACCCGTGGGCCTTCTACCTCCACGCGGCATTGCTCCGTCAGGCTTTCGACCATTGCGGAAAATTCCCCATGCTGCTCCCGTAGGAGTCTGGGCCGTGTCTCAGTTCCCAGTGTGGCTGATGCATCCTCTTCGGACCGCTATGATAATCGCCTTGGTAAGTATACCTCACCACTAGCTAATCAGACGCAAGCCCTCCTCGGGCGGAGTATCCTTTGCTCCTCAGCCTACGGGGTTTAGCAACCCCCAGTTTCCAGTTGTTGTTCCCTACCAAGGGGCAGGTTCTTACGCGTTACTTCACCCGTCCGCCACTGGGGAAACACCGCCTTCCCGGATCCGACGGTGCATGGTTAAGCACTGCCGCCAGCGTCAGCCGAGCCAGGGATCGAAGCCTCTCCATGAGATTCATAGTTGCATACTTATAGCTTCCTTGTTCGTAGACAAAGCTGATTCGGAATTCTCTTTCTTCTAAAGGCATACTTGTCTCCATGCGCTTCATAGTTAGCTGGAGTTCGCTCCAGAATATAGTCATCCCTACCCTATACGTCAATTCCAACAAGCCTCTTATCATTCTAGTTCGATCCACGCGGGGGAGCACGCAAAAATAGAAAAAATACATTGTTTAGGGATAATCAGGCTCGAACTGTGGACTTCACACGTCAACAGGTGACCTCGTACCGCCGAGTATATCCCTTCACGGTCCCATCGAGAAATAGAAGAACTATCCTTACGGCAAAGGGTCGGGAACTCAACGCCACTATTCCTGAAACAATTGGGCCGGGCCTTCTTTTCGCACTATTATGGATAGTAAAATGCAGGTATGGTAGTAAAATAATGGGAAAAAATTGGATTCATTGTCAACTCTCCTATCGGAATAGGATTGGACTACGGATTCGAGCCATAGCAATGGTTTCATAAAATCCGTACGATTTTCCCGATCTAAAATCGAGCGAGCAGGGTTTTTTTTACAGCAAGAAGATTTTGTTCAGCATGTTTATTCGATACTGGTAGGAGAAGAAACCCGAATCGTATTGTTAAAAAAGAGGGGAAGCAGAACCAAGCAAGATGGTATAGATCACCCCTTCTTCTTGCGCCAAAGATCTTACAATTTCAGAAGGAAAACTGGAGTACATTCTTTTCAATTTCCATTCAAGAGTTCCTAGGTGTGTCCACACCCTTTTTGGAGACCGCTTTCCGGAAAATAAAATGGGAACATTCCTTTCTTAGGAATAATACAAGAAAAAGGATAAGGTAACCCCCCATTAACTATTCATTTTCATTATTAATTCATAGTAGAGAAAAATATTAATTCATAGTATAGCAATAGTAATTTCATAGTAATAATACATGTCCTACCGAGACAGAATTGTAACTTACTATCCTCTTGCCCAGAAGGCAAGATTTACTCTGTGGAAAGACTGATTCCTCGGATCGACCTGAGGGTCCAACTCCATGCATTGCCGGAATCCTGTTGTATATTTGAAGCAGGTTGACCTCCTTGCTTCTCTCACGGTACAACCATATTCGGCGGAGCCCTTCTCCTCGGTCCACAGAGACAAATGGAGGACTGGTGCCACAGTTAATCAGGAAGAAAGACTCACCGAAAAAAACCTCCGGGATCACTAAACTAATTATCATATAATCCAGAACCGGGATCATCACTAATACAAGATAAGATATAATAGAAAAAATGTCTTTTTATGTATACTTTCCCCGGGTCCATTGGATACCGCGGCCTACGCAATCGATCGGATCATATGGATATCCCTTCAACAAACATAGGTCATCGAAAGGATCTCGGACGACTCACTAAAAGCACGAAAGCCAGGATCATTTCAGAAAAAGAATTCCTATTTGAGAGGCATAACCGCATGGATAAGCGCACACTAACCCGTTCAATTTGATCCATTCGGGATTGTCCTTGGACCGGTATCGGGGAAGGAATGGAATGTAATAATATCGATTCATACAGAAGAAAGGTTCTCTATTGATTCAAACGCGGGGGTAGGGGTAGAGGAAGAGGAAAAACCGAAGATTTCACATAGACTTTTTTGTTTGGATCGAAAAATAAAATCGATTTGATTTCGTACCCTTCGCTCGTGAGAAAAGGGTCAGATTCTACAGAATCAACAAAACCATGGGAACCTTAAGGAAATGATGGAAGGGATAAAAGAAAGAGAGGGCAAGAAAATCGAAATGAAATAAAGAATAAAGCAAAAAAAAAATAAGTAGATATTCAAATAAGTAGAAGATAGGAAGAAGAGCCCAGACTCCATATGAAACAAATATTCCAAACTCGAAAAGGATCTTCTGATTCTCGAAAAATACGGGGCAAGGGGATTGATCGAGACGATTTCTGTTCTTTTATAAGATCGTGATTTGACCGGGCATATTTTGGTAAAAAGAAAAATCTTCCCCTTGATCATAAATGGAAAGTGTTCAATTGAAATGAAAACGTGACGGCATTGGTCTAGTTAATATCGGGAGGAGGGTAGGGAATGGGAAAAGGGCGGAGGAGATCTCGGAACGAAGGGAAAAAGAAAAAGGACTCCAATATTCGAAAGAATTGAACGAGGAGCCGTATTGAGGTTGAAAATCCATGTACCGGTTCTGTAGAGTGACAGTAAGGGTGACTTATCTGTCAACTTTCAACTATCACCCCCAAAAAACCAAAAATCTGCCTTACGTAAAGTTTGCCAGAGTACGATTAACCTCTGGATTGAAATCAATGCTTATATACTGGTATTGCCCATAATTTTACAAGAACATTCGTAAGTAGTAGTAAGAGGAGGAAGGGGTAAGGATTTACCCGGTGTGAGATCACATTGTTCGAGGACCTTGAGCTGATCGGGTAAAGGATCGTCGACAATGGGCGTTCTAGTGCGTTGTAGATTCTTATCCAGACTTGTACATTTGATGATGCCAGTGAATCGCTTAGAAAAATGTGAAGTTTATGGCTAACCCAATAAGAAAGTTTTCGTAAGGGATGGAGCAGCGCTACCCATGAGAACAAAAAGATCTTCGTTCTAAAGAGATTCGAATTCGGAACATTATATGTCCAAGGTCCAATATTGAAATTCCATTTCAGAGGTTTTCCCTTACTGTCAGTGTCAACAAACAATTCGAAATACCTCGACTTTTGTAGAACAGGTCCGGTCAAATAGCAATGATTAGATAGCACTGATTTTTACATTACACTATTTCGGAAACCGAAGGATCGACGTATGGTATGTAAAATACAGGATTTCCAATCCTAGCAGGGAAAGGAGGAAACGGATACTCAATTTAAAGTGAGTAACAGAATTACATACTCGAGCCATAGCACATGGTTTCATCATAAATCCGTACGGATTTTCCCGATCTAAATCGAGCATAGCAGGCTTTACATGAAGAAGATTTTGTTCGCATGTTCATTCGATACTGGTCGGAGAAGAAACCCGAGCTCGGTATTGTTAAAAAAAGAGGGAGCAGACCAGTCAAGATGGTTAGGATCACCCCTTCTTCTTGCGCGCAAGATCTTACATTTCCGAAAGGAACGGTAGCTACATTTCTTTTTCAATTTCCATTAAAAGAGTTCCTATGTGTTTCCACCCCTTTTTTTGAGACCTCGAAAAATAAAATGGACAATTCCTTTTCGTAGGATACATACAGAAAACGGATAATGGTAACCCCACCATAACTCTCATTTTCATTTATTAATTTCATAGTTATAGAAATATTATTTTCATAGTTATAGCACTATTACTTGTCCTATTATAGAAATACCGTCCTACCGGAGACAGAATTTGTACTTACTATCGCTCTTGCCCGGCTGCAAAGATTTTACCTCTGGGTAAAGACTGATTCATGTCGTATCGACATGCGGTCCACTCCATTTGCAATTGCCAGAATCCATGTTTGTATATGGAAGCAGTTTGACCTCCTTGCTTCTCCCTCACCGGTACAAACCCTCTTCCCGCGGAGCCCCCTTTCCTCCTCGGTCCCCAGGACAAAATGTAGGACTGGTGCCAACAGTTCATCACGGAAGAAGGACTCTCACCGAACGGGATCACTACTATACTAATATAATCCGAAACGGGCTCACTACTAATACTAATTAATATATAGAGAAAAAAACCTGTCTTTTCTGTATACTTTCCCCCGTTTCCATTGCTACCGGGGCGGGCCTACGCCATCGATCGGATCATATGGATATCCCCTCAAACACCATAGGTCATCGAAGGATCCGGACGACTCACTAAGCACGAAAGACAGGATCTTTCAGAAAATGAATTCCATTTGAAGAGTGCATACCGCATGGATAAGCTCACACAACCCTTCAATTTTGATCCAATTCGGGATTTTCCTTGGGATTCGGGAAGGACTTGATTACTAATATCGATTCATACCAGAAGAAAATGTTTCTCTATTGCTTCAAACGCGGGGGTGTGATAGAGAAATAAAAAACCGAAGATTGCACATCGTACTTTTTTTGTTTTTGATCGAAAAATAGAATCTTGATTTATTTCGTACCCGTACGGCTCGATAGAGCAATGTGTCAGATTCACAGGATCAACAAACCCATGGAACTTAGGAATGATGGAAGGAATAAAAAGAAAAGAGAGGGAAAGAAATCGAATGAAATAAAGACGACAGCAAAAAAAATAAGTAGATATTCAAATAAGTAGAAGATAGAGAGCCCAGATTCCAAATAACAAATTCAAACTCGAAAAGACTCTTTCTGATTCTCGAAAATAAGGGGCAAGGGGATTGATCGAGAAAGATATTCTTGTTCTTATATAAGATCGTGATTTATCCGCCTATGTTTGGTAACAAGATATCTTCCCTTTGATCATAATGAAAGTGTTCAATTGGAACAGAACTGACTGATTGGTCTTATTTACTCTTCGTGACGGGTGGAATAAGGTAGGAGATTTCTCGCACGAAGAAGGATCCAATTAAACTTCGAAGAATTGACCGAGGATACCGTATGAGTTGAAAACTCATGTACTGTTCTGTCGAGTGACAGTAAGGGGACTTATCTGTCCAACTTTTTCCACTATCACCCCGCAAAAACCAACTTCTGGCCTTACGGTAAGTTGCCAGAGTAACGATTAACCTCTGGATTTTAAACCCTGCTTATATACCTGGTATTGGCCCTAATTTCAAGAACATTCTGTAGTATTAGTAAGAGAGGAAGTGTTACGGATTTACCCGGTGTGAGAATCACATTGTTCGAGAACCCTAGATGCTGTCCGGAGTAAAGGAGCGTCCAAGGGCGGTCTAGGTGCGTTGGAGATTCTTATCCAAGACTTGTATCATTGGATGATGCCTGTGAATCGCTAGAAACGTGAAGTGTATGGCTACTCGCATAACGAAAGTTTCGTAAGGGGACTGGAGGTCATTCTCCATGAGACAAAAGATCTTCTTTCTAAAGAATATTCGATTCGGAACTATATATGTCCAAGGTCCAATATTGAAATCATTTCAGGGTTTTCCCCTTACTTTGTCCGTGTCAACAAACCATTCGAAATACTCGGCACTTTTTTAGAACAGGTCCGATCAAATAGCAATGATTCGAAGCACTGCTTTTTTACATTACACTATTTCGGAAACCTAAGACTCGACCGTATGGGATATGTAAAATACAGGATTTCCAACCTAGCAGAAAAGGAGGAAACGGATACTCATTTAAGTGAGTGAAACAGAATTCCTACTCGATCATCATAGATACATCTCACTTCGTGGCAAGCCCGTCTTCGATATAAATCTCGTTATTACTGCTTGGAGGGAGATCTTTCATACTTCGGAATCCACCCTACACTATGGGGTCAAAAAGCCACAATAAGTATTGTTTTAGGCCCTGATAAAAAGAAACTGCTCTTGAACCTCTTCAACGCCCATGTCACGTCCGAGGTACTGCAGAGAAAAACTGCAAATCCGATCCACTTTATCGTAATCGATTGTAACATGTTGGTTAACCGATTCTGAAACACCGGAAAAAATCTGGGCTTATCAAAGTATCTATCGACCATGAAAAAGATTCAACCAACGACAGAAACACTCACTATCTTTTTTGACGTCCAATCAATGTGGAGTAACTCCCGATATAGCAGTAAAGCAAGACGTGTAGGCGGATCGACCCATCACGTTCCTATTGGAAATAGGATCTACACAAGGAAAAGCACTTGCATTCCGTTGGTTATTAGGGCAAACCCGAAAACGTCCGGGTCGAAATTGGCTTTCACATTAAGTTCCGAATTATTAGATGCTGCCAAAGGGATTTGGAGCCATACGCAAAAAGGAAGAGACTCATAGAATGGCAGGAGGCAAATAGAGCTTTTGCACATTTTCGTTAATCCATGAACTGATCTATATAGACAACATGGATCCAACCTCTCGATCGGAAAAGAAATCACTAGAAAAAGAATCGGACGATATCTTTCTCGAAACAACCAAAGGAAAAGAAAGATGGAAACAATCACTCATTCTCAATAAGCCCTCCGGGGGCTTGCTTAAGAATAAGAAAGAGGAATCTTATGGAAATATCATGAATAGGGTTGATCCTATTCATGTGGGGATTCCCGTCCAATATCCCATTCGCAAAAATAGAAAGTTCGAAATACACTTGGGACGTTTTCGGAGATTGGATGCATTACTACTAATTCATGTATCTGTCATGTACAGATGGAAAACTTCATTCTCGATTCTACTAGATTTTTATGAAAGCGTTCATTTGCTTCTTGCTTCTTCCATTGAAGTTCATTTTTCCCCGAATGTTCCGACTTTTTGGCCTAATTCTTCTTCTGATGATCGATTCAACCTCTTATCAAAAGGTAGACCTTTGGTTCTATTTCATCTCTTACCAGTTTAAGTATAAGCATAACGGCCCTATTGTTCCGATGGGAGAATAACCTTAAATTAGCTTTTCGGGAATTTTTCCCAAACGAACATTTCAACGAACTCTTTCAATGTTCTTATTTTACTATGTTCAACTCCTAGTATTCCTCTATCCGTAGAGTACATTGAATGTACAGAAATGGCTATAACAGAGTTTCTGTTATCGTCTTACAGCTACTCTAGGAGGAATGGTTTTATGTGGTGGCGAACGAGTTAATAACTATCTTTTGTAGCTCCAAATTTTTCAGTTTTATGTTCCTACCTATTAGCTGGATATAGCCAATAGAGATGTACTGTCTAATAATGTACTATGAAATATTTACTCATGGGTGGGGGCAAGCTCTTCTATTCGGTTCATGGTTTTCTCTGGCTATATGGGTCACTGTGGGGAGATCGAGCTTCGACATAGTGAATGGTCTATCATACAAACAAATGTCATACCTCCCCAGGATTTCCACTTGCCTTATATCCATCACTGTAGGGATTGGGTTCAAGCTTGTTCCCAGCCCTTTTCATCAATGGACTCCTTCGTATACTAAATGCGGTTCGTTCGACACCATTCCTCCCTCTAACTGTCTCTGAGATGTTTGGATTTTTGTCAACACTCCATAGACAGCAGAATCGAAATGCTAATCCCCACTCGGACCAAGACATAACTTTTTAACCACAAGTTTGTTGTGATCTTTTTGTCAAATAACATTAAAGTGCATGCATGGGGCAGGAACCAACGAATCCTTTATGATAACCGATCCATTTTGCAATTCGTTATTACGTAGTTCCTCAAAGGATCGGACTAATACTAGACAAATGGCTTGAATATCGCTGTAGATGCTACATAGTTGGTTTCTCCTCCTTCAGAGACTACGAGTGTAGAGGAGCATCCGTTGACAAAAGGGATCACCCTACATTGATCATCTCATTGCTATGACACGAATCAAATCAGATGGTTCCTTTCTCACTCTTTCCTATTGCTCCTAGCGGAACCAAGTCGAAAGGATTGAAACAGTCAGTCAGTCACAACCACTGATGAAGGATTTCCTCTCAGTTCATGATTAGTAATCCTTGTTTAGAATCGAAATGGATTCGGTCTATCACATACGCGAGGAAGGTACTCAAAGAATAAGATAGTTTTCTTTCTTTTATCACTTAGGAGCCGTGGCGAGATGAAAGTCCTCATGCACGGTTTTTAATGAAGAAAGAAGTGAGGAATCCTCTTTTCGACTTGACTCTCCCACTCCAGTCGTTGCTTGTTTCTTTCTGTTACTTCGAAAGTAGCTGCTCAGCTTCATCCACGCTAATTTTCGATATCCTTTTTATTTCTCATCAAACGAATGGCATCTTCTTCTGGAAATCCTAGCTATTCTTAGTCATTATATTGGGGGGAATCTCATTGCTATTACTCAACAAGGCATAAACGAGCTTGCCTATTCCGTCCATCGGTCAATCGGATATGTAATTATTGGATAATTGTTGGAGACTCAATGATGGATATGCAGCAGAGACTTATATGCTGTTCTCTATCTCCATGCAGCTAGAACGTTTGCTTGCATTGTATTATTTGGTCTACGTAGCCGGAACTAAACATTCGAGATTATGGCAGGATTATCACGAAAGATCCTTTTTTGGCTCTCTCTTCAGCCCTATGTCTCTTACCCTAGGAATGTCCCTTCCTCCACTAGCAGGTTTTTTCGGAAAACTCATCTATTCTGGTGTGGAGGCAGGCAGGCCTATATTTCTTGGTTTCAATAGGACTCCGTACGATCGTTGTTTCTATCTACTATTAATCTAAAATAATCAGTTTATTAATGACTGGACGAAATCATAAATACCCTTACGTGCTGAAATTATAGAATATCTCCTTTAGATCAAACATTTCCATCGAATGAGTATGACTGTATGTTGATAGCATATACTATAGCAGGAATATCCATGAACCCAATTCTTAATTCTTGCACTTTGCCTCAGATACCCTCTTTTAGCTTAGGTCATTTCTTAGTTCAAGATCCTCTTACTAACTGGAATAAAATAATTAGAGATCTGTTCCGCCAAACCCAAAAGTGAAATGGGGCTGGTGTTTATGAACTTATAATCATGGAATCGACGCGATCAATCATATTATAAGTCATTCATAACCGGACCCGACCGGGGGAATAGGTTATTTCATTCTTATTATGAGGATGGGTCTTCGAGCTGTATGTAAAATAGATACATGTTACATATGGATCGCTACGTCGTACAAGTTCTATTTAGGATTAGGAATAGGCGTAATCTGACCTGCTTTTGACATATCTATCGTATTTGGGTACCATATCACTTCTCTTTTTTGGGCTTCTAATTGAATCGAGAAATAGTTTGATTGTACATCTTATTTGTATATATAGGTATCCTCCGGATAATTCAAATCGAAGTCAATTTGATGTCTGACCCGGGGGGGGTGGGCCTATATGACCTGACCGACGATAGAATACTCCACCCTACTCACTTTGTCATATATTCCATATATCACATTATATATGATCTTCTAATTCTCGGAATACATCACTTTCAAGATGCCTTGAATGGTGAAATGTTAGACACGCGAGAACGCAAAATCTCGTGCTAAATAAGCGTGGAGGTTCGGTTCCTACTCAAGGCATAATATTGATAATGCT
>PYDT01001586.1:0-13988 GCA_004837865.1 Musa balbisiana | reverse complement strand
ATTCAATAAATTACAGGATGCCCCCGCATAACTTCTGAAGTATTTCCCATACAATGGGTTCTTTTTCCCGAATTTTACTTTTAGCAATTCCTATGTTAGAAGCAACATGGGTCTGAGTAGACCACGAATACAAATGTTTGAAAGCTCTATTGCTATTTATCGAGGTAATAACACTGAGTAATTGAACAGCGGAAGGACCCACGACAATGACGGAACGTCCCGAATAATCGACACGTTTACCAAGCAGAGTCTCACGAAAATCTTCCCTCTTTGCCTTCAATTACATCTAAAATGACTTGTAAAACTTTTATGACCATCATCATGGTTGTCCACGTATCCCATTATCAAGAAGTGTATCCACGGCCTTCAGGTACCCAAATTCTCCTGGCACATGTACTAATTCCCCTGGCGTAGATCTACTTGTTGCTAATAGATCGGTAAGAGTATTATTCCGATAGTAACGCGGCTCTAGGAGGTCTTAATATACGAATCATTAGTTTACCCCATCTATCTGAATGATTGGTCTCAACTCGGGAGGAAGAACTGGTAATAAGCACAAAACCCATCCATTCTGGTTTAAATTTGTTCGAATAAAATGTTTAGCTAATGCTGCGTCTAACCAAAAAAAATCCTTTCTTCTTCTAATTTTTCTATTATTCCCATGCATTCCAGGGACCCCTCATCAACCTAATCGGGAAAGAGAGTGGCGCAGAAAAAAAAATGAAGTGTGTAATCATATGCATACTTGTGAGTGGATCATATGTATGACTGAACAGTCTAAGCAATTTTCATGTAGAGATGGTTTATCCCTGAACTGTCATGTTACAATTAAAGCTAAATTTTAGCATCATACATTTCACACCAAATGATAGTATCTAAGGAAAAAAATATCGTGATTCTGCTACTGTAGTCACAAGAAAACTGAGGTAGCATTCTGTGGGTCTTGAATGGCTCAACAAGCTTCACTGTATGCCTGCCTCTTGGTTGAATGTATCTTTAATTCTTTCCATTTATATCATGATCTTTTCATCCGGCTATGGGACCGATGTTCTCAGTTTGCTGAACACTGTTATCAAAGGTGCATTGGTCTTATCCAGATCCAACCAATGGCAAGGATTATTCATCTTGTCCTTTTTTGACAACTTATAGCTTATATTTTCATACATATTAATTTGTTTATCCTTGATAACGGTAAAAGGTTTTATGGTCGTGTTTTGGCGTTTAGTCTGAATATCGTTAGTCAATATTTTTCTGGAATGGCAGACGAAGAATTGATTGGTGATTGTTTGTGATTGACAACCGAAGACAAGTAACGGTTGCGATCTAAAACAGAAAGCTTTAGAATTTGTACATACACATAATACAAGAGCACGCGGTAATATTGCAAGTTTTGGGGTCAAATTCTTGTTTAATGAAATTATAATAAGCGAACATAGAGGTGAGGTTTTAGAGTAGTTTCCAAGTTGGTCTGCGGCTTGATAAATCTAAGTTGAAGCCTTTAGTTGCAACTCACTTCTGGGTAAACTATGTTAACGATGTTGAATGCTGGAGCTAACACTTGTTCCTTTTAATACTATGAAAAGAGAAAAAGTCTAATGACAAATAATTGGGGGGAATCCTAAAAGGTATACCCAAGTTGAAGTTGGAGCATACTGTCATTAAGTCCCTTCATGAGTCTTTATTTGACTTGATTTTCCTCAATTCTGGATTTAAAAGCAAGTACGTGGCATGGAAAATTAGACAACTACATAATTTGTAATGAAGAAGCTTTTCTTCTTGCAGGCACGTTTAGGCAAATAATATATCTGTTTGTCTTTCAAATGCAAACATCCTTTTGATATCATAAAGGATTTAGGTGATTTCAAACAACAAAACAGAAAAAACCTATATTCAAATATAAATGGCAGACCTGGATTATTGTGTGAAAACCTACTTCATTAGCAATCGATACAAAATTTGGCTTTTCACCATTAGTTTACTTGATCAACATCAGTCCAAATAAAGGAGTGTAAATTTTGTATGTACAGGGTTCGATCTTAGCTCGATACAATACAGTACAAGCGTACCGAGCGGTATATTTTTAGCATATCGCTCGTTATATGTGGGTGGTGCTGTGTGGTATATATAGATATATATAAACACTAATAATAAAGGTTAAAATATAAAAAAGGGCCCGACGTCTATCGTTTTTCTCCCCACGTAGGGAGACGGCCGGAGGAGAGAGGTTTCTTCTCCCGAGTGGATAAGAAGTCGTCGATGACACGAGGCCTTATCGCATAAACGAGCGATATATCATTTGCGAGCGGCGAGGGGTGGGCGGCCAAATGGATAAGGATATCGAGGAAGAGCGGCGTCAGATCTTCAGGTTCTCCCTTTTATTCTTGCTCTTCTTCCTTCTCCCTCGGCGAATACCGCTCGGTACAGGCGGCGACTATCAAAATCGACCGTTTCAATGATTGCGAGCTGGAACGGGGCGGAAACAGCCCCAATCGCGATACCGCCTAGTAGCGGCGCAATCCGGTATCGAGTTACCTGCGGACCGGTAGTTCCAGCACGGTTAGCGTGATTCATTCGAAATAAAATCCTGGATCAAATAGTAATTGTTTCTAGATACATGAACAAATATGAAGTGGAATTTTTCCTTTGTCCCTGAAACTATAATCCCTTGGTCTTATATATGCACTCTAAGTCTATGCATCAAAGAGAAATAATTTTAAAAGGAAACATAAATATAAGATAACATATGTCTTTATCATCTTTTCTTTTCAAATCTAAGTATGTCTCGGTTGTAGGTTATGTTGAAAAAAAAAAAAGACACCTTTACTTGGTTGCTAACCAGAAACCTCAATATAAAAGTTGATTCTAATAGCTGACGAGGAAAAGGTTAGAACTTGAATTATGATGAATAGAAATTATGAGTGCTCATAACTAGCTGTCAAGATTTCAATAAATTTGAACCCCCATCATGTTGGATCGAATTAAATGTGATATTTCTTCAATTGAAAGGCAGCAGATGTCCAAAGAAATATGACATTCAAACAATGTTGTTTTGTTGGGATAAGGTACAACCAACAATCTGAACATAGAGTAAATTATAAAAAGGGTAACGAGGCTCCCAACGATGTGAGTTCGAGAGAGGTCGTTCTAAGACACAGGGCTCCCAAATCTAAAGGCAATCTTAATACATTTAAGTTGAAAGAGCATAATGGCGGTGTAGTAAGTTATCATGAAAATATCTAATGATATGGTCCTTTAAAAGCATAGCAACTTATAATGGAATTATAAGGACGAATGGAGTTCGTGGCAAAGATTTTAATTTTAAGGAATATCGGTCTAGAAGACCGGTCGGGACGCCGTTACGGGAGAATCGGCTGGCTGTGGCGAGGGAAGAGAAGGTAGCGAGAGAAAGGGAGAAGAAGAGGGAGAACAGGAGAAACCGCGACGCTTTCTGATCTGGCATGCCCTCCTCAACGATCCCGAGTAAGAAGGTACGGAAGGCGGCAGGCTCGGACTTCTTCTTAGTTCGCGTTCTTCGCGAAGTCGAAGAGCTTGAGAAAAACAGCAGAGGAGGAGAAGACCGCGTTCTTCTAAGCGTCTAACGCGACGAGGAGAAGAAAAGCGAGGGGACAGGTCGAGGCAGCGTATGCCTCCTTTATATGTATATATATACAAATACGCGAGAGTACATCCTAGCATACACCGGTAACGATTATACTGTCTATAACCGAGTAAAGCTCAAACACCGTACGAGACAGAACTTACGACCCTGAGAGTTCTGGGCATTGGGTTCGCCTTCCAACCACAAAAGAAGAAAGCCATGGCCTTAACTGAAAAAGAGATGTGGGAATGTGATGTGTCAGTCACTTATTTATAGAACAAGGATTGCCTGTCATAGCGACTAGTGGACGGTCATTGGGCGGATCGGTACAACGGTCACACTGATTTCAGAAAAAAGGTCAGAAAATGTCAATAAAAGTTTTTTTTTCTATCGTTGGTAGATAATTATATTTAGATAGCATAAAGTGTGTCCTAGCCATAAAAGGATTGGATAGGTTAATGTTGATGAGGGGGTGGGAATAATTGTGTTGAAGTTTATATTTCCGCATCATATGTTTTTGAGAGGGAATAGCTTTGTTCGCATGGGGAGAAAGAAGTTGCTTTCACAGTGATCTTGAATCATCCGATTAGGAAAGTTAATCATAGTAGATGTCGTGAGAAAATGAGGTGAGATACGGGAGAGCGACGAGCGAGAATAAGAGACGGGCGTAAAATGAGAATGTGTGAGGTGGAAAAGTGGTTAGCGGGGAAGGAGGAGGGATTAAAGCCCCAAAAAGTGGACCAACGTCAATTTGAACTAATTAAAGTCCACAAAGTAGACTGATTTGGGTTGCTCAAGTCAAAGAAATTACCAATTGGTAGCGACCGTACCCAAGATAACAGGAATAGTTTTCACTATATCGGACAATGCATTTCCTTGTATCAAACCGATATGGGGCCATTATTTTAGTGTTACTGTCCGAAAGGGGCTGGTCAGCGAGCGGGGGGGGGGGTGGCACCCAAGGAGGCGGGGGCCCCCGCGTTGGCAAAAATAAGTTTAAACTAGGGGGACTGGTTACATACCCACTCATTTCGTAACCAGTTCAGGCGTATGTCAGATTTACTTTTCTTTTTCCCATTTTATAATTTCTATAATGGTAAAAATTGGAAATGGATGAAATACCAAAGAGAAAAGATAATAACACCAGTGTATTAGATTGGTTTTGCATTAAGTATGATTCTTTACATGCTGGTTCAATTTCTGATTTTGAATTAATTATAGATATGCGGAAGTTGGTTTTTGTAACTTTAAGATTGGTTAGCATAGTATAGACAATCTGCATTCCATGTATTCTATTTCTACTAGAGTTTGTGCCAAAATACCTTTATTTTAGCTTACTGCCTTCTCTATAAGGTAGAAGCTTACGGGAAAGGAAAAAGGCACTAAATTTCAAACCATCTACCGTTATAATAAAACCTCAACCGTTCAGACAGAACATAAGCTGAACTTTAAAGTAAGGCATATTTGCAAGATCCACCATTTTTGGTCAATTGTAATTAGGGATTAGCAATGACTTTCATATTATGTATCAGTTCTATTGTGGTGTAATAAGGGAGTTAAGTTTAAATGCCCATAATACATTAATAGTGGGATGACATTAGTCATATGCATTGTTTTATATAGCGAGGAGAGCTTGTTAGTTTTAAGGGTTGCATAGAGCTTTTATTTTGGTGTACTATGGGCTATTTTTAGTAGGCATGTAAGTGGTAGCCTATTTATATAGCCATATGGTGCTGGGATTGTTATCGTATCATAGAAGAAGGGCTGTCAAAAGGTCCATATAAGTGACAAGCTTTTCGAATTAGATACATGGTTGATTGTCAAACTATACTGAAATTTCTCTCGTTCATTAATTTATATTTCACTTATGATTATCATCTTTATTTATTTATCTCCCGAGAGAAAACTTCTGGACATAGCCCATCTTTTTCTATAATAAGACTAATATATTCAATTACTTGTGTCCGTTATGATAGTCGTTATCAAATTCTTTATTGAACAAGGGGATTTAGTGTCAGTCACCCCCCGACATTTTTAGTGCTACAAAAATTCAGCGTTGAACATGTAACAGCTTGGGTTCCAATAATGATGAAATTTTTTTTTAAAGTAGTTCATTGTCTGATAGCTAGACATGTATCAGGATTGCGGAAGGCTTGGTTGGTGGGAATGAGAGGAGCCTGGTATGTTTTGTGGCGATTTTCTTTAGCAGTTTCCTCTTTTGAACTTTATTGTAAGCAAGTGCAGCAAAAAGATGTATATGACATATATTTGAAATAGCATAATTCTTTAATTGATCGGTCCAGCAGTTTGCATGTGTACAGGGGACAAGGGTAAGTACAGTCTACTTTTCTTGGGTTGGTCTCGGATTTAAATCCATCAATCTATTGTTTAAGCGTGACACCTAACCCAATAGATTGTTGCACAAGGAATTCCATTTCGGTATCGGACCTTGCAGGTCCATGGCTGGACGGTTGTTTACATTCCATCATATACATGTGTTAGTACGTTTAGAATACAGTGGGGGGAGGAAGAAGAGTGAAAAGGGGATTTCTAGATTTCCTTTCTATATTATGATATAAGCATAATCGATAGGTCTATCTACCATAGTTTTTGGCATAGAGAAACATGTTCCACTTTTTTAGGGGAAAGGAGGAAAGGGAGGGGTAGGACACATATTTCATGTTATTAAATGTACGCACAAATGGTGTAATTTATTTTAAGTGGATTAGAACAAGGCTGAATTCTAATTAGATGAGATAAACATTGGTCCAGTGTGTTTGTTAGGTTGCAAAGTTCCAAATTGAGAGACATTCTTTTACAATCTTGCATGGATCAGATAGCTGATATTCGGCAAAGTTGCCTTTGCACTTCTAGGTGATTTGCAGAGTGAGTTTTCAACTTTCAACTGTGCCAGTCATCATATGTTAGATTGGCCCTCTTATTATGTGTGCTAAGATGCATTAACTTTTTGCAATAAGGGAGGTTGTCAGCCCACCTGCACCTCGTTCTACAGATCTAAGGTGTTGCAGCCCGAACAAAGGTGGGAAATACATTAGTGAAGGGACAGAGAATAACCTATCTAAGTCCTTTCTAACATAATTTTTCTCATGGCAGAAGAATGCGCGCGGTTAAAAGAAGCCTGTGTCAGTGGCAAAGAATGCCTTGTTGGGCCATTGGAGAATTGGCTGTTTCAGGTCAGTGCATATGTGATATAATCATGTAATTTTTCTCTTATGTGGTCTGTCTAGAAAATCTTGTGCTTTAAGTTCTCATTAAGAGAGGGCGCTAGAAGTCATTATATACTTGGGGATTAATATCAAACTAGAATTCTTTTTTGTAACCATAACATCAGAAAACAAACAAAAAGGCATAGTGTTCCCACAATAATGGGGTCATCTACATGATTTGTGTTGCTTATTTGGCGGCGGCATTTCAATAACTTTTGGGCATGGTATGTACATGCAAGGTTGTTTGTTTTTTTGGTGTCCTAGCCCTATACAACCAAGAACTTGCCAACCCATGCCAACCCGAATTAGCACTTGATAACAAATCCTATAATGAGATTATAAAAAAATCAGCATTTCCTTTCAGGACAGTGATAGAATTTTTTCACAGTTTAGACCGCGGTATGGTAGACCACTTCCTAGCCTGGAATGCACTCTGCAATCTGGACCAGTCAGGAACTGGTGTGAGTTGTGGACTGGTTGGTTGGGCAACCCGGTTAAACGCTGCAGGCTCAATTGAGCGTGGTGCGGCCAGGCCTTTCGTGGTGCCTGGTTAGTTCTTTCTGTGTCAGCAAGATGGCCAATTAGGCCTTGGTTAGGCTAATGGTTGAATGAGTATAGGTCTGGTTCGAAAGCAGGAGTACGGAGTGGGCTAGTTGCCAGGCAGGTATAGGGGCTTGTGGATTGGGCTAGTTGAACCCAGGCAAAAGCTTGTAGCACGTTTGCTGCACTCGGGTTGTGCAGGCCAGTCTGTTGTGGCCATGTCCACTAAAATTGGGCCTTTTTTGTTTAACATTCTTGGAATAACAGAAGAAGAAGATATAAATATTTCCTTGCAAGGAATACAAAGAAACAGAAGAACACAAGGGATCAGGATTCATTACATTCTAGTGGCTTTGACACCCACAGAAACAACACAACCCAAAAATAAATAAGTGTCTATGACATGCATATATGCAAAGACCACAATCGGAAGAATCACCCCCAAAAGGAAAGGCGGGGACTTCCTCATCGCAGCATAAAACGCTATTTGTCATTATTCTTAGCTAAAACTTGTCTCTTAATAATAACTTTACTGTCGTCGAATTAAAAGATCCATCAAGATAGAAACAAACTGTTGGTTTTAACTTTTAACCATCATGATAAGGCGGAAGCAAGAAGACTTAACAAGAAGGTTTAAATAAAAAACACAAATGTAGATACCGATCTCTTTGTTGGTGATTGCAACCACCATCTTTACTCTTCCATGCCATTGGTCGTGATCCTAACTCTGATCTTCTAAAATAATTCCAACTTCAGATCGATTTGGAGACATCTTCAAACCTTAACATCGAATTACCCCAAAATTACCTTAGAAAAATCGGGCATAAAAAATTTCCAGTACGGTAATCATCAGAAATGCAAACCATTGAGGGCGTAAATAGTAAGTATTATCGGTGGCAACATTTTCACATTTTTGGCAGTTGTTTATGGGAGGGAAACTATGTAGATCGGCCAATAGGATGATAGTGTACGCTAAAGGTATAACTTAAGCTAGGCGTGGTTTCAAGACCACTGATTTTCATGGAGAATTCCTGTATGCTTGAAAAATATGGCGGACTTTCAACTAATTGGCGCTGCGTCTCATTTTTTTTCATCTTATTGTATTATTTACGTACAATATATAAATATATTTTTTGTGGTACAATGAGGCATGTTGTTGTTGTATTATATTACTAAATATAGTCTGTTTACAAGGCAACAAAATTCCAGCGGTGACATGTTGTTCAAAGATTATTTGATTGGTTGGGTTTTTTAATTGTCTACCATATGTAATATTTTGTCCCCTTACATAGTTGATACTAAGACTATGGGAAAAAAAGAATACTTGCTGTTCTTATGTTTGCCCTGTTTTTTTTTTTTGTTTTTTTTTTTTGTGCATATACTACTACTAGGTAATAAGTTTCTTTGCGCACTCAATTATTTAAACATATCTTGACACTTTGGTAGTGTTATTATGGTAGAATTGCATTAATGTGAACTGAAACCAAGTTTCCGGCAGTTTACCAACTAACAAGTTGGCGTAAGCCCCCCCTCCTCCTCCCCCCCCCCCCCCACAACCTTCAAGTGTTGATACATTCTGGGCATTCCGTTATTGTTTCTGGAAAAAAAAGAGCATAAAAAAAAAAAAAAATGGAGATGAGATACTCCATTTTCTACTTTTCATTTTTAAGCCATTTTCATTTCTGGTCTATTTACTATTTTGTGTGATAAAGTTGACATGAGCCACAAAAAATGTTGATTCCAACCTAATATACACCCTTGTCAACACAGGAAATATAATGGCTCTGATCCAGATCAGTAGCTGTTCTTTGATAATTCTTAGATGTGATGATTTTAAAATAATGGTCCTTTATACTGCCTGCTTCTGCTACCAAATTGAAGGCCTCATCAAGAAATTTGCTCAGTTGTGTTAGCAGTAGTAATATTCGATGTTTGGTCCCGATTCTACAAAACGCAGAGGGTGAGACGTTTTACTCTATTCTGATTTTTATCATTTTTAGTCAGCTTTTCTTCTGATTTTCTTGTCAAGGCATAGGGTTTGAACAAGTCATGGCTGGGGGAAAACAGGGATTATCACTCTTTTTGGGAGGCTTGCCTGGGGTGTACGAACTAATGGAACCCCACAACATGGGTAACCACTTTCATAACAGTGACCTGGTGTTACCACTTTTTGCAGGTAAAATATCTCGCTTTTCTAGAAAAATGGGGTCTGTAGTTTGGTATTGAAAGAAGTCATCTTATAGTTTTAACTTTCTTTCAACCTTTAAATACTTTAAGGAGGGGGGATAGTGTTGTTTCCTTTGAGCTAAATGTGTGTTTCGCTGATGTTTTTGTTTTTTTTTTTTTTAACGATATAAATCTTCTGGTGAGTAATTTTGTTACTTTCTGTTGTGCCTAAGGACCCCGGTCGCCATCTTCTCATTGGTTATTTGGTTTGCTAGGCAAAGAGAGAGAAAGGAAGGGTGTTTTTTTTTTTTTTTTTTTTATCTAACATTTAGAGGGTTATCTTATGTCTCAGGGTTAACACTTCGACATGCAAATATAACTCTCAACTTAGAGCTTTGGCATGTGAAACAAAAAAAACACAACTTAAATTCTCTTTTAACCTAAATCAAATCCCGACTTATCTGACAATATTCGCTATCAATATCTTAGTATGTGTTTGTTTGAACTATTTTTTTATAAAAATTTTTTTTTTTTTTTTATTTACAAGGAATAATATAAGGAAAATTATGGGTGAAATTTTTTCTGTCGGGGGTGCTGACCCACTGTACAGAGTTTTCCATGGGCGGTTTTTTTTTTTTTTTTTTTTCTCCAAAACTGCTAGCCCGTTCCCCCCCCAGTCCATGCCACTGACGAGACGTGACATCGGCTGTACTTCGAGACAAGTAGTAAGAGGAATAGGAGAAGAGGAAAGCCGCTTGAGGAAGAGGATGCGTAGGAGGAGAAGACTTACTAGAGATGTGGCGGGAAGCGGACCACAGCACAAGGTTTTGATAGAGGGGCTAGTAAGGACCCATTTCAACTAAGCGGTTTTCGGGGCAAAATAGTAGGTGTCTGGGTTTCCCTTTTTTAATAAAACCCATTCAAATGGACCATCAGGAAGGGAAGGAGGAAAATTCGGGCCATGTCCTTGTTTTT
Source organism: Musa balbisiana (assembly GCA_004837865.1). Taxonomy (NCBI): domain Eukaryota; kingdom Viridiplantae; phylum Streptophyta; class Magnoliopsida; order Zingiberales; family Musaceae; genus Musa; species Musa balbisiana. The sequence goes on along the minus strand of PYDT01001586.1, from coordinate 3,482 downwards.
TGATGGCACCTGTCCGAGATGGACCGCGGTCGGGGCAAAAAAATAAATTTCTTGGGGCCTTGGACGAATTACTTGTACGGTCTGCTAACATGTACACATGTTAAGTGATGGGTTCTTTTGAGTCAGCTTAGCATATCTTCATAGAGAGGCAATTGTTACTTGCTCTTTGCTTATACTCGTGTCCCAGCATGTGAAGACTGATTTCTCCTATTTGTAACAGTTTCCAAAAAGCCTATTACTGTTTTTTTTTTGTCTTCCTTTTGTTTACCTAGGAAGTTAAGACATTTCTGGAGTCGAACTGTCTTGAATCATTGTTGTACAAATGAATACCATGCTTCCAATATCTCGTTTTGGCTGATTTTATACTTATGGCTTCCTGGGATTTTAGGTCCTTTTTTTTTTTTTATCCAAAAAAGAGAATTTAAATTCTTATTACTGGAAACGATCTCGCTGTGCATAGGTCCTTCATATCAGCCGAGTGCCTTAAGTTGCATGCCCAAATCATGTGCTTTCGGTTTCAGTGCTGCTCGGCTACCAAGTTTGTGGACATGTACCAGTTTTTAGAACTTTCTGTTTTACGGCTCTTGCCAATAGGGTGGGAACAACTGCTCCACGTATTAGCTGTAGATCTCTTTTTTGTTTTTAATTAGGAAACTATATTTAAACTATATGGTGATCATAAGATTCGCGTTCATGGGTTTCTGTTTTTTGGTGACCAACATTGTAACTTCATCGATTTTTTTTTTCTAGTTTTTTTTTTTTAAGTTTGAAACATTCATTTATTCCAGGGAATGAAGTAATATTTATTTATCATATCTCAAATATTCTCTATTTTATTGAATTGTCACAAAATGAAAAAATAGATGCAGGTTGGAGTGGAAGCTTATTTATTTTCTTCCAACAAACATTGGTTTCATTTGACAAGTTTTGGAAGTTTTCTTTTGATGTAGAACTGTCTAGATTAAAAGTAAAGTTTGCGGCCACCTGAGCTTATAATTTATTTTGTTTTTTTATGTGTCTGGAGAGTATCAAGTAGCTTTAGTACGTATCACGATGATACAAATCTAAATTTTCTTCTGGAGTGGCATGTCCCGGAAGTCCCTCCATGGAATTAATCATAATTTATCCATGGATCTCTCCAAACAGTATAAATAGTTAGCCTTACTAACTCCTATGGTTATTTTCAGTGTAAATTGCCCATTGTTATGGACTCAATATGCTTGGTTTTAAGCTGTGATGGAGTGTTGCATGCTTTTGACTTTGTGATTGGTATCATTGGTGATTCCAAGGAAAAATAGCAACAAAGGGTGTAATTGGAATCGTGCAGAATTGGCTTTTGACTTATTGATTTACAGGGAAACTCCCTTGATTTTTAGTCAGGTAGACAGGTAATTAAGTGTCTGTAGTTAAATGAGTGATATGACCTGATACAAGTCCCTGGCAGGGAAAATACCTCCAGAGGTTCCCAGTAATTAAGACCAAACTATATGCATGTTGTTGGTAAAATGCCAAATTCTAATAGAAAGATTGTGCCGGGTATGGTTTAACTTTTCTGGTTGCTACATTTTTTGGGAAATTTCTTCTCATTTGAAATCCAATAAACTAGGATGAATGGCTTTCTTTGGGCTTTGACTGATCATCTTGGCCAATCGTCATAAAGAGGATATTCTTACTTTCAATTGCACAAGGTTCTCCGAATACCCCTAATATTCTGTTCTTCCATTGTGCACAAGAAACCGAGAAAAACCTGTCTTAACCCTAATAATCAAGTGAACTGTGTCGGCCTTCCTTAACTACGTGCTAAATTTGTCAGGACCTCTCCTTTTTTTGGAAAAAGAAAAAGTTTGCTTCTCCACATATATTAAATTATTTAGACTCTGCAGGAAAGTGTGTTGATCTCCTGATGATATTGTAGCACATGCTTGTTTTGATATTTCCCAAAAATATTGTAGGAATATTTTTGGATGATAAGTGGTTATTCCCACCTTCAAGTAGTTAATAATAGTTTTTTTGGATAAGCTGATAACTTAATTAGACAGACAATGGCTTTCCTTTACCTTCTCTTGGAGTTTCTTATAAAAGATATTCTGGTGCCGCATACGAGAGGACTATGAAGGAGGATGCATTTCGTGGCTTTGTGCACTTGTCGGTCCAACTTTTTTCTCCTCTCTTTTTCATTTTCATGATGTTTCATCAATAATGTTGACTTCAAATTGATTGTGGTACTTGTAGGTAAGCGGAATTCCCTTCCTGGCGTGGTGAGTTCGCTAGCTTACTTGTGTACAGCTGTTGCTAGTTGGCCTGTAAGGATCTCATACACAATCTATAATGTAAATTAGAACTCCTTTTTATCTACTTGGCTGACTTCTGTTTTCTCTTTGTTTTGTATGAAATCCGTAACCAGTATCTGCACAATGAGATTTGCCAGTTTTGAATGGTTACTAACAGGTACAGACATCTGTTTTTTAGCATGACAATTTACTTTTGCATTTTCCAAATTAAACATTACAATTGGTACATTATCTTGTTAGATGCTTGGAGATGAGCATGGAAACAAGTGCAGTCCACACTAGATCCCCCCAAGGCGGGTTGCAAAAGATTGTCAAGGTTTGGAGTATAACCTTACTAAGGAAGTATCTTCATTGGTCATCATATTGTCTGTGTTCATTAGAGACGTGATGAAAACACAGTCTCTTGGGTTGGAAAATGGGATATAAACTGTGTTCATCGAGGAGAATGTCTAGTGGTTGGAAGAATGATCCTATAACTTTAAACCTTCAGGTTCAGCTTTGTCCAGATTGTGTGCTTTAGAATACCTTCCAATGTTCCGTTCCAAGAAATGGTCCAAAAGGATGAGCCAGGTCAATCAATACCTCTATAGGGGGCCCAGGGGTTTCTCTTGCTGGCAGTTTTGAGACGAGGGAGTTTAATCCCTTGCCACTCATATAGTTGTTTTTTTGATAATGTTTCTGTGGGCTTGTGTTTATTTGTAACTCCACTGATGTCCTTTGATGGACATCATCATTTGCAAAAGGTTTATAATGTATTTGTGGTCATTTACCGGGATATTGTTTTCTCGTAAGGTTATATCCATTTTTGACGATCTGATGGTAATGACTCTTATCATCTTTTTTTTATTTCCTCGTACTCTCACGGATTGCTGCCTGAATCCAATAAACATGTAAGCCAAATCGCTCCACTTTTCGGTGGTACTAATTTTTTCCCTTCTAAGGGTGCAGTTTTTAAATTGATTTAGAGTTGACCTTGTTTTATCTAAACTATTGTCTTGTACAAGATCTTGAACTGATTGATGTAGGCCCGTCTCAATAATTTGGGCCATTTTCCTGATTGTGTTATTGCTGTGTAGTGATGCTACTACTTATTGCACTTCTTCAGTTACATTTTTTGCCCGCAAAGCTGTCCTATACAAATTCTGCATGCACAGCAACCAATTGCATCAATTTTTACTTCAGCTCCCGTAT